>KZ857241.1:47127-67367 GCA_003351005.1 Cystobasidiaceae sp. HBUAS51001 | reverse complement strand
CAGAGTCCAGCAGTCGCACGTTTGGATCCGATTGTTGCTCGGAATTCAGGCCGTTTGCGTGGCCATCTCGGTCATTTACTGCGACTGGCCCTTCTTCTGGATCCTCCTTGGGCGCCTCGTCGTCTGCTGTCGAGAGCAGCTGTATACCGTACGACCAGCGGAGTATGATGCCGAGCGTCGAGAAGAGGACGAGGTAGGAGAGTGCACGACCGAGCATTGCGTCGCGCGTGTCTTTGGTGCCCCACTTCAGGCCGTCGACGGTGTATGTCAAAGACTGCATGAGGGCGATGGGAAGGGAGTTGCTGAGAAGGAGACTCGGGCCTCAGCAAGGATGTGCACATCTGAAGCTTTTGCTTTGGATGCAACTCTAACCTATTCATAAACGTCGCACAGGCTATTGCAAAAGCCCGCTGGCTCTTTGAGAGCCGAAAGACGATGCCCATTCCCCAGGCGCATAGTGCCGAGACGACCGAGACGATGACGAAGCTGGCGAGTCCAGTTCATTAGAAAGTGGGAGACCAACCCGAGAAATTGAATCCACGCACCCAACGGGCACTATCCATAGCTCTCCGAGCTTTGCGGGTGTGAGGGTGAAGGCGACCTTGCCGCTGCGGGCGGGTTATCATGGTCGATCAGTGTGACATATACAGAAGACATGCGAGAGAGACGCACAAGAGCAGAGCGGGTGTGAAGATGGACTGGTTGAGCTGTGTGTGCGAGTCATCACGTCAGCCAGAGTGTCGCTGGGTGCTAGCTTGCAAGCTTGTCATCTGCTTGTCATACTGTACGCCGTGTGCAGCATGTACATGCCCTAGAATGGCCGCACACCCACCTTGTTCAAGGTCCGCTTGGTCTTTGCGTCTATTGCGCCCTTCCTGCCCCCAATGTAGCCCACGAGGCAGAGTATGAAGACCTGCAGTTCGTCCATATGGTATTGTGGTCGCGCATGTCACGTTCCATGCAGACGTCAGTTCCCGCCAAGGCGTGCAACAATGCTGACGGTGGAGCATTTCGAGCCCACCTCGAAGATGGCCTGCGCGGTGACGCTGAGCAGGTCACGCAACGAGCCAGTGTCGCTGTGCTTGTGCCCGCCTGCTGCGACGTTGAAGCCATACTCGGTGAGGAACAGCATCAAGCGAGTGGCTGCTGCGACTTGGTCGGGAAGCAAGGTGAAGACGACGAACAAGTTGGCAACATGACAACATCATCGACGTTCGGATCAACGAGAGCGTACTCTGCTGATATGGACACACTTCTGCGGCATTGGTGCTGGCGAATTAGCAGGCGACTGGCTTGTTCATTCTAGGACCGTAAGACTGGCCTAGCTAGAGAAGCCTTCCCATCAGCATGGCCACCTCAAATACATTCAGCACATCAATCAGCAACCGACAAGCCCACCAGCGACACAGACGCGCCCCTTCTATCCCTTTGCGCGTCCGCTCGACCTCGCTGGGCGACCCATCCGTGGTCACGACGCTATCGCCCTCGAGCGCCGAAATCCCACCAGCAGAGCCATTCCGGGCATCTGCACAGCAAGATGATGGTCCCTCGTCGTCCTCTAGGTCTGTCAACAGGAACATCCATGCCGCTCTACCACAGAAAGCATCGGAAAAGTACGGCTTTGTCGTCTATGTCGGTTCGCTGCTCGCTTGGTACCTCTATCTCTTCTGGGCATTCACTCCGGACCGCTACATAAAAGCGCTGGGGATAGAGTGGTATCCTGACAGGTCAGTGTGCCCCTCATCAGCCATCACCACAGCTTTATAGGCCGAAATCTGATGTACTTGCGATACGTCAATGCAGACAGTGGGCCTTGCTCGTCCCGTCTTGGATAATGATCTGCGTCGTCTACGTCTACATTGCCTACTTTTCTCTCAATCTCTACCACACACCCGACCTATCTAGCATGACATGCATCTACGACACCCAAGGAAAGATGCACCCCGCATTCACAAAAGACCCTTCGCGAGCAGCAGATCACAAAATACCACCATACAGCATCAAGAGCCTCGGACCGGGCTATGAAGAGGATTACATTCCGCCTCTATATGATCTGCCAGTGCGATTGATAAACGAGGCGGTCTTTGGACCATGACCAGCATACGTCGACAGAAGTCCACATCAAAGCGAACATTGGCACGCGAGGCGAACGATTACCCATGCACGAAACGGACGGTCATTGCCCACCACTCTCAAACGCTTGCAGAGTATGGTCCCACACCTGCTGCTCAAATGCAGCTCTATCCCCAAGCGCAGCGTATTTTTGATCCTGCTTCTTGCGGTCGACGACATCGCCTTTCCGGCCCACAGCATATGCGCCTCCGCCCTTGCGTCCATCCGTGCTCAATGCAGCCAGGGAGCTGGTGGGTGCAGCACTTGAAGTTCCGACAGCCGGTGGGAAGTAGTCTCCGCTCGCAAGAAACAAAGTCCTTTCGCCGCTTTCTTCAAGCGAATACGAAAACAAGCGACTCGCAATCGGGCCAAAGATGCTCCAAGCGATCTTGAACCAAGTCGGGTTGTCCGACGAATTGAAGCCTTCATGGACGACCAATCCAGGGAACGCATTCACTAGGCTTAGCTTGCCCGCGTGCTCGTGAGCTAGACGCTCCATAAACATCGTCGTCATGTAGACGCAGTGCGAGCGCGCCTTGTTGAGCGTCCATGCGCTGGGATTGGCAAGACCAAGATCGTTTCGGTCCAACACGTCTTCCATCCCGGCCGCATACACGTTTATCACGTGTCCTGGACTGCTGCCTGCCGTGAGCAGAGGTACGAGGTTGTGCATTGCGCGTGCACGCGAGTAATAGTGCATCGTGATGTCCACGATCAGACCAGAAGACGTTTCTGCGACGAAGTAAACTGAACATCAGGCCCGCTACTTTTGCCAAGAAGCCTGACTCTCACCTTCCCGCTTCCAGTAAATGCCACCTTGACAGCAGACCAGCAAGTCGATGTTTGGCTGTTTTGCAGCTCCAACAGCCTCTTGTTCAAGCTCGCGTATCCTTGCGCAAGCAAGATCCATGTCATGCGTCCGACTCAGGTCCTTTGCCTCAACCAATATAAAAGTAGCATGCGGCGCCAGCTTTTTGCATTCTTCGAGTATGCGGTTGCCCTTTTGCGCATTGCGATACACGATGTAGGCACGCAGAGCGACGTGACCCTCAGAGTTCAAGTTCTGTCGGACAGTGTGCGCTTCGCTTGCACGCTTTGCGAGCGCAAAGAGGGTCGCAGAGCCGATGCCGGTTGAAGAGGCGCCGAAGAACACCGCGACGTAGGGACCAGTCTCGTTCTTGAGCAATGAGGCATTGCATGCGTGGACAGTGTCTAGGGCGACCATGGCAGCGACTATACCGGTTGCAGTCTTGCGGCACGTGACTAATGTCGACGCCGTGAAGAAAAGGTGCGAGCGCGTCAGGCCGGCTGGGTGCAGGCGACGTCGGTAGTCACACTTGCGACTTGAGCAGGCGTGTTGGGGGTCTCAGAAGTCACCACTCTCGCTCTCGAGGGGGGAGGAGCAGAGCCGACCTGTTTCCTCGGACTGCAACTCCCAAAATACGACACGGCTAGTCTCTCGGCCTCGGTGGAAATGGCGAGTGCTCGAGCCGAGCGCACGGGCATCGCTCTCACCGACTATGCAGTCGCTGCAGCATCAAAGCTAATCATCTCATTACGTCGTAATATATCATATTTCATGTCTGGCTGCAACGTCATTCCTCGCAAATAGAGGTCGCCGGGCCGATGAGGACTGCTCAAAGAGCAAAGTAGCTGCTGCCGTTATATCCGCAGCTTCGAAAGCCGCATAGCAAAGCAGCACAATCTTGCATCCACATCACATCACACCACCGAACGGCTTGGTTCTGCCATCTTGGGCTCTCGAGTCGGCGCAGCGGCTTCCTGAGCTGCTTCCTGGGGCGAACTGGCATCGGCGCCTGGGTTAAGCTCCCAGTCTGGAGAGCCAAAGCCAAGTTGTCAGCACATGCTCGTTCGATAATGCAAAGACAATGATCTGAACGCACAGTGCACATGCAGGAGGATCTTGTACAGAGCTGCGGCGGGCAGAGCACCCAGCGTAGGTCCGAGCCACTGCAGGGAAGTGGAATCAGCAAAGTCGTGGAAAAGGTCGTCGGAGCCACAGATTGCGAAATAGGACGTACATAAACCCAGTGCGAGCCGACAAAATCGCCAGTGACGACAGCAGGACCAAAGGCGCGAGCTGGAAAAAGAGAAAAGAAGCAAATGTGAAGCATGAGCCAAGGTCATCGAAGGACGCTCAATTCAGGATGGCGGCAGAGTGGAACCTACCCGTGTTGACTGCTGCGCCTGTAAATTGGATACCTGCAAGCTGGGTGCTGAAGAGGGCGATGCCGATAGCGAGCGGCGCAAGAGCGGTTGTCTTGTTCTTCTCCACTGCAATCATCGCTACCGTCATACAAAGTCCGAACGTTAGAAATGCCTCGAAGAAGAGAGCCTGGGCGATGCCTGTGCCGACGCTGGGAGAGCAGTTGACTTCGAGTGGGCCAGGCAAGATGCCAAGCAGGACGCCGGACGCGGCAATAGCGCCGAGGATTTGCGCGATGCAGTACATTGCGAAGCGAGTTGGGGAGATGACTCCCAGGAGGAGGAGCATGAGGGCCTGTAGATTCCACGTGAAGGTGGTCAGTCAGGAAGGTGTTGTCTTTGATGAAGTACAGATCTAGACCTACAATGTTCGGGTTGAAGGCTGCACCGGTGACGCGGAAGAACATCCAGATGGAGAATACCAGAGCGACACCCATACTAGTTGCGGCCATGAGAAGGAACTCTGCTGTTGCTGCTCCGCCAGTGGCCGACTTGGCTGCCTGAATGCCTCCAAGCCCGAAGAGCAAGAACGTAAAGGTGCCTGCATTCGAGAGTAGCAAGTCAGCATATCTACGACACAATTGAGCGATAAGCTTGTACTCGAGCATGCACGCACCAATGAACTCGCCAACTGCAGCCTGTTTACAGCCCAAAGAGATTGTCCAAACAAGGCGTGTGTTGCGCAAGACACCCAAAGGCGAGCACGTCAGCAGGGAGCGGATGAGCTAAGAAGCACTTAGAGCCGGCATGGCGGGTGCTACCACTGCATCCATCTCTGTGTGACCGTGTGGAAACGCACAATTGAGTCTGCGCGCCAGTCGGGTTCGCCATACTTGCGTGGTACAACGTGGCCGTGCGCATCGCGGCGTCGTCTGCCCAGGCCGGGCATCGTGGAGGGATGAGGGGTGAGATAGCACAGTTGGGAGGGAGAATAGCCAATCCAAGTCGAGCAGAGCAGAGCTGTGTGACCACTTGCATCGCCCAGTCGCTCATTGCCCGTCCAACAGCGTCATCTGGCGATCAGCAAGTCCGTCTAGCGGTCCCTTAATGAGGACAGGGACGCGCCCCGGCTTTCGTCTGCAGCTTCCTGCGCGGCCGACGCTTCGCTGGTTGCTTGAGGCTGGCTTGTCTTGCCTCGTACTTCGACGCTCATGCTGCGATGACCTCAACTGCTGCTGCACTGCGCCGCCCTGCTGCATCTTGGTAGAATCCGGATAGGAAAACTCGAGGCGCAGTGTTTGGGCGGAGGAGTCAGGGAAACTTTCCTTGACCATTTGCAATTACACTTGTCTGCTTCTGTTCTCTTCTAGGCCGCGACTATTTGCAGAAGCTAATGACCGTAGCGGTAATGCCTTTGGCGCAGCGCTCGATGCTGTCAACTTCCGCATACTCGGTCTTGCCGTGCAAGCCATCGCCTGGACGAGCAATTTCATGATAGTCAGAGGACTGCATTTGTAGCTTTATGCGGCTTTCACTCACCCTTCACGCCGTACAAGATGGCTGGAATGCCAGCAGCAGCAAGCAAAGCTGAATCTGCCCAGAAAGTCGCATAGCCAATTTCAGGCTTTGCGATGCCCGTTGCTTCCCCAATGCTGGCGACAGCTGATTGGACAAATGGCTCGTTGACATCCACTTCCAGAGGCGGGCGCTCAAATGCCATTTCAAGATTGTACTTGAAGTCCTTGTGCTTGCGGGCCAGGTCTTCCAGCATAATCCGCATGTCGCGCTCCATAAGCTCAGTCGTCTCGCCGGGAATCGTGCGTCGCTCGACAGTGACTGTGCATTTTGCAGGATACGAGGAAGTTTCCTCCCCGCCAGAGATGATGCCTGCATGGACTGAGCCTTGTCCGATACCAGGATGGCGGCGCGCACCCTCCGAGTTTATGTCCGTGTCATAAGCATACAGAGCGGCTAGGAAGAGCCCAGCATGCATGATGGCGTCTGTACCGAGATCCCTGCGCGAGCCATGGGCTGCTACGCCTTCGAATGTGATTGTGAACCAGACGAAACCCTTGTGCCCGACTAGGATCCTCTCCTCGGTAGGCTCGGGCACTATCGCTCCATCCGCTCGCCAGCCTTTGCGCAAGACTTCTTCAGTGCCGATGGAGAAGTTCTCTTCGTCTGCTACTGCAGCGAGAATCACATCCCCTCTGAGCTTGGCCTCCTTCGCCGCAGCCATAGCCACCATCATGCCCGCAACGCCAGCTTTCATGTCTTGAGCACCACGGCCGTACAGCTTGCCATCTTGTATATGGCCACTGAGCGGGTCATCAACATACGCGCCGGTGGAGACTGTGTCAATGTGCCCATTGAGCATGATGGACCGACCGCCACCGCTTCCTCTCGCAACGCCTACGACTGAAGGACGCCCGGGCGTGTCTTCCAGCCAGTGCGTCTCGATGTCGCGGTGCTGGAGCCAAGCAGTGACGTACTGCGCAATAGCACGTTCCCCATTTCCAGCGCCTTGCGACAGATCCGGGTTCGTAGACTCAATCTTGACGAGCTCCTGCGTGATGCTGGTAGCATCGGAGATTGTGACATTTCGAGGGGTTTCATACTGTCGCCGTCCTTCGGTACATAACAGAACTACGACAGACTCGCTTGTGAGCTGCAGCTCGTGCTTACTTTCTGCGACGAGCCTTCGAAGAGCAGCTAGTGCACCAGCGCCGCACGGTCCAGCGTCGACACCATTCTTGCGCAGATATGTCACATTCTCGTGCGATTCCCAGTCGGAGACGGTGACATCCGCAGCGATTCCTTCCTTCAAGATGGGCCACGCGATGTCCGAGACCGTGCCGCAGTTCATGCCTGACATTCTCACTTTAGCATTTGGGTGATTCGAGACCCACACCTTGGAACAGACGCTGCTTGTGACTCACCTTGCATGATGGTGCTTGTCGTCTCGATAGGATCGGCAGCGCCTTTGCCGAGGCTCTTCCAAAGACATGCAGCAGTGTCTGGCTCAACAGCCACGATCGCAGTCTTGGTATTGGCAGCGCTATAGTATGTCGTAACGGCAGTGGCAAGCGAGCCTACGCCAACTGGGGTGATGACCACGTCTGGCTTCTTTCCAGCCAAAGCTTGGTCAATTTCGAGCATCATGGTAGAGTATCCGTCAACGATCCACTTAGTATGCAAAGGTGCAATCCAACGCGACAAATGCGACCAAGGCAATCAGGAGACAGTTAGCCAACGCGGGCGAGAGGCGGAAACGAGCGACACACGTTTGGAACCTCTTCGTAGCCTGCGAAAGAAGTGTCCTGAACAAGTATGGCGTTTGACTGCTTTGATGCATCCCAGGCGGCCTTGACTGTGACATCGTAGTCTCCCTCGGTCCTAGTGACCTTTGCTCCTTCTCCTTCTATGGCTTCTACAGTGTACAAATCGAGGTCTTTGGGGACGTAAATGTCGGCTTGCGTATTCGGAAGCAGCGAGCACATGTGCGCGACTGCTCTGCCGTGATTGCCGTCTGTAGCAGCCACTATTGTGATAGCTTGATCCGCCTGCAGCTGCTTGAGCCTCGCTGTGACATCTTCCAGAGTCGCATCGTCGGCTAGCTGCAGGTGTTGCATGAGCGCACGAAGAACGCCCCATGACGCGCCGAGGATCTTGAAGGAGGGCAAACCAAGCCGTGAACTCTCGTCCTTCACGTAGACCTTGCCCAGTCCCAGCTCGCGAGCCAGCTGGTCAAGCGCCACAAGCGGGGTGGCCTTGTAGCCCTCGAGCTTCTCGTGGAATGCCCGTACTGGCTTTGCATAGTAAGCGTTGCTGGGGGAATAGACCCAGTCCCGAGCAGATGGATTGAGGTAAATCGCTCGGCGCGCGTATCTATCTGAGGGCATCTTTGCCATCCTGTTGCTCCAAGGTCAAGAGAACGGTCGCGTCTGGTGGCGAGGCCTGACACGTGGGAGGCATTGATCAAGTACAATTGTGTGAAGCTGCCTTGCCCGCTGTACAATATGACTGACTTCCCTGTGCCCAGCATTTGACTGAACACTATACAACTGCAGCGCGCTGCCTGCTACCACGCAATAACATTGGCGTGGATGAAGAGCGCAACAATGCTAACTGCGCACAGAAAGCTGAGAAATACGAACACCACAAACTGAATGGTCGAATTCTCCGTCCAGATATCAGGGATCTGACCCGTTTCGCTCGCTTCGACAATCTCTCTTGCGGCCTTCTCAAACGCTTTTGCCAGCACTTTGACGTCGAAATAGTCTTGAATGCGCTTCTGACCTGCTGCAGACATCTTTTGCTTTTCTGCCTCCGATAGCTTGACAAGCGAGATTATGGCGTCTGCCCATTCTGTCTCTTGTGCTGGACGGAGGAACCCAGTCTCGCCGTCGATGATCGTCTCTTGTGGCCCGCCGTTGTTCACTGCAATCACAGGCAAGCCACACGCCATGGCTTCGAGCGGGACAATGCCCAAATGCTCGTACGATGGTGTGTAAAGCAACGCTAGAGTGTGTTCACTCTTGAGCAGTGCGAGCTTGTCCTTGTCGGAGATGTTGGTCAAAAAGACCACTTGCGTGCTTCTCGAGTCTGTGCTGTGACTGAGCTCGAGGTCATCGCAGTTCCGCTGAAGGAAGCGAAGGGTGTGTACATTGTCCGCAACTCGTTCATCGAAGCCGCCCGCGAGCACCAGACGCAAATCTGAGGCAACTCCTTCTTCCTTCAAGGCCAGTGCAAACGCCTTAATGGCCAGAGCAGCGTTCTTCTTCGACTCGAACCGGTTGATGGACAGTAGAGTTGGCTTGCGGCTGTACAAGCACATGACGTAGTGTGAGCCAACCAATCTTTAGGTGCATGTAATGACTCAACGCACACAATGAAGTCGCTATCGGGCGCTCTTCCATTGTAGTCTTTGGACTGTATTCCAGGGTAGACAATCTGAAGCTGTTTCCGCACGTGTGGGAAGACGGATCGGAACATCGTCGCGGTATAATGTGAGTTGACCAGTATTCGGTCGGCTTGGCCTGGTGCGCACGTGTGTATTCCTTGAGCATGTGTTGTCTCTATGTTTTGGTGTGATTGCGACTCACTGGTTGTTGCCTCTTCTAATGCATCAATTGGCAAGCGATAGGCAGCGCGAAGAGCACTTCTCCTCTCTTTACCCCGCATCCCGCTGTCAAATCCGCCTCTTCCCGGGCTGAGCAATAGATCCGGAAAATGGCAGTAGAAGAGCACTCTTGTCCGTGAGAACCATCGTAGGACCGGTATAGCCGTACTGAGCTGGTCGACAATGTAAATGTCTGGCGGGATGAATGACGAGGAGAAATAGGTCCATGAGAGGAGCGTGAAAGCTAGATGCAGCTGTCGAAGGATCGCAAAGATGATGAAGAACTTGTTTCGGAATGAGACGGGCAGGTAGTCGCCGAGTACTGTGACGCTCAGAGTGCCTGCGAAGAGAATGGAGGGAGAGGCACGTGAGCAGGAGGTTGAAAGAGTGCGAGGTGCTTGGAGGGCGTGGAACAGGCGCAGGGATGGAGCTTTGCGAAGGACAAAGGCACTAGACGCTCATGACTTCCATGCTGTGTCTACACCAGATAGCTGACCGGCGTCTCTGCCAGCTTGCGGCAACTTGTAGCCCGTTCGCCTGTAGCACCTCGCAGACGGAAACGTCGCTTCAGCCAGAACTGACCATCTCTCGTCTCCTTGAAGCAGCGTTTCTCATCCCAGTGCGACGTGTAGATGGCGACCTCGTGTCCGAGATTCTGCAGCCCGCACGCGGCGTCTACGATGAGTCGCTCTGCTCCGCCTGCCAGTTCGTGGTGACGGACGACCAGAGCATCAGCAGAAGACACGGACAGCGGTTGAGTGTCATTCGCGCACCGATGCCCAGATCTGGATGCAGAAAGGCGACTCGTAGAGGCCGCACAGAGGCCATCGTCGCTGCTGGAGTGGTAGAAGCAAGAGCAGCCAGCAGCTACGACAGCCTTCTATCCTTGGGAAGGCGCGGTGGCGAGAAGCAAGCTGGATGTATTAAAGCTAGTAGCACTGGCTTCAAAGGCCTTTTTCTCGTTCGAGTTCATCTAGTCATCTGTCTACAAATTCTTCTTTTCTACGCCCACTGCGCGGTCGCTCTCCACTGACAGTCTCTCCCGCATCTTAACGCCCAATGCTGCTTTCCCGCTAAAGATGGCAATCAAGCCGATTGTGCCTACTGCAGGCATGAATGTCCACACTGTGATAGCTCCGAACCAGTATGAAGCGATAGCTGCTTCAAGAGCAGCCAAGGATGCTAGGAAGGGCGTCGAGGAGGGAGAGACTGACAGAGGAAGGGAAGGGAGGATGCTCGAGGTCTGCAAGGACACAAGAGTCAGCTGATGGCATATTCACTCTCTAATACGAACACCCACCAAACCAAGCAGCAATAGCCACGGACTCAGGACGGCGGCCAGACCAACCAGCGCCTTGAAGGAACCGACTGGCTGGCGAGCTTCTCTGAATGTCCATGAGATGGACGGACGCGATGCATACCGTTCGACTTCCCATTCTCTTGGGTACTTCTTTGTCGGTACGGTGGCATAGTACTGCTCCTCGATAATAGCGACAGTGCCCACATCGAGGAGCTTTGTCGTTGTGGCTGCATTCTGCGCATGCAAGGGCGCGACAAGCAGCTGGCCTTTGAGTCTTCCATCTGATCTGCGCGCAATCTTCAAGATCTCATTCTTATACGCGTTGCTAGACAGCGAGAGGTCCCACTCCCATCTGTACTTGCCGCCTTTCTTGGCCGACAGAGGGACAGTGACGCTCCCGACCTGGCTGCTGGCTGCGCGCGCTAGAGGGTGCTCGTTGGCCTCGGTAGGCAGGCCAAGCTGGTTTGGCAGCGCGCGGGGGTCGACTGTGGACAGGATGAGTGCGGCGTAGGTCGCGTCCTCAAGCGGGTCGACGGTGAATGACAGCTTGAGCGTCGAGGTGCCCGTCAATGCGAGTACTTTGCCCTGCGCGTCGGCGGATGGGAAGCTGGGCAGCACAAGGAGGAACGAGTCTAACATGCATTAGAGCTAATCAGTGTGTGTCATGATGCCACTCACGTCACCGTGTGCTCTGCAATGCCCGCTGAGGATATCGCCTGCAGCTTGCCGTCGAGGACCTCGAGGCCATGCGCAGCGGTGGCCGCTCGGAGCAGGCACGCAATGGCCGCCGTGCCAGACAGGCGAGGCAGGCCGAGCATGGCTGTGACTGGATGCTGGACGTGCTTCGGGTGTGTCGGGATGCAAGTCTGCGTGTGGTGAATGTGCAGATGTACTCTAGAAGGACGCCCCGATCACCCCGTCCACGACAATAGCTGCTCACGACCAAGTTAACGAGTAATCCCACTTCGTAGATATTAGTTACTGCTGGCTGCAAGAGCCATGAACTCGCTGGACCCGTCACTCGCAAAATACCTCTCCAAGTCCAAGCAGGACATCTACGATGAATATCACGGCAAGAAGAAGAAGAAGAGCAAGAGCAGCAAGGTCGTAGCGAGCGATGGCACTGGCTTGCTCATTGCAGATGACACTGGCGACTCGGGCTGGAATGGCTCAAGCGCGTGGAACGGCGGCTCTGGCATGCTCGTGGATGATGATGATGACCGGCAGCCAGGTGGGTGGCAGCGATGTGTCTGGATCCCACTGAGCGGCAGCTGATCTCCACCGCATGCAGTCGTCGAACACCGCTCAAGTGGTGGCTTCAGACCGCTAGCATCGACATCAGCTCTCCCTCAGCCAGCCGACGAAGCCATCCCTGCAGACGAAGCCCCCCTCGTCGTGGGCCAAGTTATCGAAGAGGCACCTACAGCCGGCTCGTCGTCTGCATTCGCGTCAAAACGACTCAAAGGAGGTCTACAAACATCTGCACAGCTCAAAGAAGAGAATGCACGGCGGCGGCAAGCCGCAGAAGCTGAGCGAGAGGCTGCAAAAGCCAGGCTGGCCGCCACTACTGCTGGGCCTGGCGACGCCGCAGCAGAAGAGACAGTATACCGCGACAAGTCAGGCAAGAAGATTGACACAAAAGCAGCAAAAGCAGAAGCCGCGCGGCAGAAACGTGCAGAGATGGAAAAGGAGATGCAAAAGATGGAATGGGGTAAAGGTCTAGTGCAGCGAGAGGATCAAGAGCGCAAGAGACAAGAAGTGGAAGAGATGGCAAATAGACCTTTTGCACGGCATGCCGACGATGAAGATTTGAATGACTCGCTCAAAGAACGAGAGAGATGGAACGATCCTGCGGCACGGTTCTTGTCGGACAGCAAGGGTGACAAGAAGAAGAGCAAAGGCCCGTCACGGCCGAAATACTCTGGACCAGCTCCGCCTCCAAATCGCTTTGGCATTCTTCCAGGCTACCGGTGCGTCGTGTACATCAATTGGCACTTCATAGAGTAGTCAGCTGAAGCTCTCACCCTCGACCGCAGATGGGACGGCGTTGACCGATCAAACGGCTTCGAGCGAGAATTGGTACAAGCGTCAAACAGACGGAAAGTCAAGGATGCAGCAGCGCGCGTGTACTCAACAGAAGACATGTAGCAACTTTGAAACGGATTATCAACTTTGCTCTGCAGCCGGCCAAGTGGGTCTTCCTATCAACAAATTGCTCCTCACAAGCCAGCTTTGGCCATCTTCTTGTCGTGCCCTCTTCGGCGCGCATCAGACTGTCTCGCGCCCCCGCGGTTGCCTCTCCCTCTGCCCCCTCCGCCTCGTCCAGACTGACTGGCCCCTCGACCCTGACCGTCTGCTTCTGCTTTCTTGTCCTTATTCCCAGCACTGGCTTTCGCTGGTCCAGAACCAGGCCTGACCTCCATGCCTTTCTGATTGCCCCTCCAGCCCTGATCTGCAAATTTTTCCAACAGCTTGTCCTTTCGCGGATTCCGCTCAAACATGCGTGCCCAGCCTTCGATCTGCTCGTCCGAGATAGAATCTGGCAGCTTTAATGCTGCAATGCTCTTCTTGAGCGTTGCTCGAGCGGGCAATTTGCGCGACTCGCGAGAGAAGACAGTGGGGTTGCTCGTATACGTTGACATGTAGAGCTTTTCGAGCTCTATTGGCACGCCTGTGGCAGATGGTGTCGCAGAGCCAGACGGTCGTGCCTGAGCCGGCGTCGTAGAAGCAGGGCGAGAAGCTTGAGGCTTCTCTTCCTCGTCATCAAGACCGCTCTCCTCCGACACGTCGTCGCGAACTTTGAGCCGCGCAGGCGCATCATCGTCCTCCTCCAAGAACGGCACCTCTTCCACTAGTCTGTCGTCTTCGTCTTTCTCATCTTCCGATTCTTGCGCCTGCCGCTGTACCGCTGCCAGTATGGACGCTCGCAGCTCCGGCGGGAGAAAAGTGTCGTTTGCGAAGTCTTGCTTTCCGCGATGTAAGCGTGAGACGTCTATACTGTCTGTGAAGATATTCCGGCGGACAGTGCTGTAGACGGACTGTTTCGCTGGTTCACTTGCGGGTTCTGTAGTCGGAGGCATCACTTCAAGCTCGGGCGGTATAGCCTCTTCTGGCGGAAGATCTCCCTCTAATAGCATGCTGATTGCTCGTTCTACCTTTTTCTCGTTGGACACTTGTTCCAGCTCAACGCTCGTGAGGAGCCTTCGCGCGTCTATCGGAGAAGTTTCCGGAAGTACAGCCAGGACTTGCTGCACCATCTCTCCTAGCTGTGGAAGGGGTCAGCATTCATCATGCATGCGGATTTCAATTGCAACGCACCGCCTGATCCTGGTGGCCCTCGGCGGTAGCTCTACCTTTGCCTTTGCCTTTGCTCTGACTCGAGGACGACGCAAGGGCGTCCGCTATGTCTTCCCTTGGGATGCTCTTTGTAAAGTCCAAGGCTTTTTGCAAATATGCCTTCTCCTCTGAGCTTGGCTTTGACCCTTTCGCGGCATGCAGACCGACAGAGCGGGAAACATGGTGATAGTACTCGGCGTCTTGCAGGAGAGTCAAGTTGACCAGCGTCGTGAGCGGATAGTCTGTCAATGCCGAAGGAAGGTCTGGACTTGAGGCTTCGCTCTCGATGCTCTCGCTCAAGATCGCTGGTGAAAGACTTGGCATGAAGTCGGCAAAGATATCGACCAGTGCTTTGCGCAGGTTCGAGAAAGGCTTGAAAGACGACATCTGTGCCAGAGGCACTGTAGATGCTGTAAAGTCCCTTGCAAAGTTCTTTGTGAGGCACAGATCGTAGAATGTTTGAAAGGCAGACCAGAATGCTGGTGCAGCAGCCGAGCTGATGAGTGCTTCCCGCACGCGGGACAATTTCGACAAGAGGGCGATACTGCAGAGCAGCGCATTGCTGTCTTGCAGCCAATTCTCGCTTTCATCAAGATCTTGGAAAGTCTCGGTCCAGCCGGGCAGGAGCTGTGTATCCACCGCCCATGCAAGCGAGGGCTTTTTCCTGAAGAGATCTTCGATTATTTTGTGTGCTAGACGTGCTTCCTTGCTAGCTTGCAGCCCGTGCCCGGCGGTGTAGACGATGATGAAGTCATGGAGCGTGACCAGGTCGATTGGGATACCGCCCTGCAAGCCCGACAGCTTGTGGACGACAGCAAGGACGGCATTGCGTGTGGGAGAGGAATCCAGAAGTAGCGATGAGGGTCCAGCCGAGTCTGTGCCGTAGCTTTTGATGACAATTGCAGCTTGTGCAGCTAGATACTGGCTGATCAGCGTTTGGAGGATTGGTCCTGCAGCGGCGAGGTCCTGCGCTGGGAGCGAGAGTGCCTGGACGAGGACCCCATGCAGCCTCGACAGGTCTCTTGAGGACGAGCCTGCCATTCGTAGTGTGACCCCAAGTCGTCGGTCTGAAGCAAGCGAGTGGCCGTACAGATAGCCTCCAGCTGGTAGACTGGGTGGCGATCACGCGGGTGCAGGTGACTCCATTGCCTCAGCACAGATCAACCGCTGTCCCATTCGTACTTGCGTGCAGCGTTAATTCGCTATCTAGGCCTGCCATGGGTGAGACTGCTGAGGTCGCGCCGGCCACTGCTCGTCGTCCTAGGCTGATATTTTATGTTCACGTGTGCGACACTTTGAACTGACCAGCTGTCGGGTGGGAGGATCTGCCAGCCGAGGTCAAGGTAGCTGTGGCAGCTCATCTAAGCCATGCGGTTCGTCAGGCCATCTCATCAAATTTGTCAATGATGGTAACTGACTTCCTACGGCAGAATCTCGGTCGGCTGGCCAGCATCACCCGAGCAACGCGGCATGCACTCCTTCCAAGGCTCTTTAGACGTATCAGAGTCGCGAACCCTGCACCATGCCTGGACGAAATGGACTGGTCGAATTTCAAATGGGTGCAAGAAGTCTCCATACCCTTGCAATCTACCTCTGTGTCCCAGGGCAGTACTCGGGATATCGTAATGCTTCAAGAGGTTACTCTCGACATCGTCCGCAAGTTCCAAAACCTCTTTACGTTGACCACCGCTTGTGAAAGAATCGTCTTGCTACATATCAATGGCCAATTTGCAGGACGGAGCTCCGCCATCTCGCATGTCGCCGCCCGCTTGGCCGACTTCACAAGCGCACTGCCAGCGGCAATATCGGCTAAAGATGGGGCGACTCAAAGTGGAACTGCACCTTATGGAGTCCGACATCTATCACGAAGATCTCTCGTGGTGGGAGACTCGTGATCCGCAACTTTCCTTGAACATGGGAACTCTCAGGGCACTTTGCAGAGCACTGTCGAAGATTGGTCGTTTAGACCTCTATTGCAGCCATAAGATAAGTGAGGATGCATCTGACTCGAGCATCACTCAAGGCACATCGTCCGATACAAGTCTCGATCATGTCAAGCTGCTTCACACAGAACGACTCGAATCCGGCTTTGCTCAATTTGATCACTTCAAGGCATTTGGAGTGGCGCAGCTTAGGCTTTTGGACGATGAAGCGGAATGGTCTCCGCAGATAACTTCATTTGGTAACACTTGGAACAACATTACCAGCCTTACAGTTACACATCGATTCGTACCTTCGGAAGGTTTGCAGATGCTATGGCTCAACTTGCACCTCCCTTCCCTGAGACGATACTCCATCGAAGGTCTGCAATGCGACCGGGACTTGATGCCCGCCCAGCGGTTCTTACCCACAATATGCGACTCCTTTCCATGTTTGGAGATACTCAGACTGGAACTCTCAGCTCCGCCAAGCAGCTGGACCGTCCTACACGAAGCGCTTTCTTCGCTTATGATTACGACAAAGCAGCGCAAGATAGATTTGCGGCTTTACTTCTATCAATACAGCCCCGACGAGGACGCTCTCTACTCACAAGCCCGCTGTTGGTCAAGCTTTTGGTCATTGGATCCACTCTGCTATGCTCTGTCTTTGCCGGTCTATGCAACTCATTCCGCACCCACTGCGCCTACCTGTAAATTGCCCTTTTCTAGCCTACGGCAGCTCGGCATCGATGCCAGTGGAGCGACCGAAGGAAGTGATACGATTCTTTCGTGCTATATGCAGTCTGTTCGTCTGAGTAGTCTGGAACGATGCCAATTTATTTTCGGGATGAAACGACCTTTCGACATCGACGCCGCGCGCAATACCTTGTACTTGCTACCACAGACATGCAGGGTGCGCTTGGCGTGGGAGACAAGGGGGTCAGCTACAGGAGAAGCAAGTCGTGAAGCTCTAGTCAAAGTTGTCTCACGATTTCGACGCGAGTGCCAGCGTCTTGGCCTGAGCCACTGCGTGGAGGATCCGTGATAGATGTATGTAGTTTTCGGGCACAACAGCCGCGCGAATAGCACGAGCAAATATTGTACAATCGTAATGTTGCTTGATACTGTGACTGTCACGCATATTCTAGCCATGACTTTCGCCACAACCGTCAGCTTGACATGTGTTGTCGGCCCACCGTTCGCCTCTATACCACACGGCGGTCATGGCGGACGACTTTGACGACCTGTTCCGGTCGAACAACGCGCACAGCGCGGGTGCCGGGCCGTCGACGCCAGGCTGGGGCAGCTACGGCGAGGACGACCTGACGACTGCGAACCCGTTTGCGGACCTGCAGAGCAGCCGGCTGTACGACTCGCAAGTGGTGACGGAGGCGCCTTCGCAGCTGAAGCAGCAGCAGGAGTACGACGAGAGCCTTTCAAATGACTTTGCGCAGAAGACCACGCTGTCGCGGCGGTCGACTGCGAGCAGCAAGGCCAGCACGTCTATAGACCGCAACAATGCGGACACCGAGCCCGCCAGCACGAGTGCCAGCGCAAGTGCCAGCACGAGCAGCGCCAGCAGCGTGTCTGGAGCTGCAAACACTGCGGCAAGTTCTACCGCTGGAGACGCGCACGAGGCGCAGGATCGCGTCTTTGTCAGTCCATTCATCACACCCGAGCCCAGTCACGATGACAAGAACCCCATTGCTGGCTCGGAGATTACAATAGGCGAAAGCGAGCACTCGCAGGACTACACCAGGGATCGGCAAAATGGGAGTCAGCACCCGTCGTACTGGTCTGATACAGCACACAATGACGGCTTCGGAAATGGCTTTGGCGGAGGGTTCGAAGAGCCGGCGAGCGCAAGGCTAGCTTTCAATGCCAGTCAGATAGAATCGAACCTCGAAGGAGGAGGTTTTGAAGAGGATGAACAAGCCCAACCACCTTGTCACTCTGACAGGCTCGCACCTGCAGCAGATGCTGAAGACGCAGCCAGCGTGCGAACAGTAGGCCTAGCCAGCGATACCGCCAGCATTAAGAGTCATCAGGTGGGCACTCGTGTACTACCAGACGATACCTTGCTCTGTTGGCTGACACTCTTCCCAATAGACTCTGATACACCCTAGCCCGACACCAGAAGCGCCACGACTGGAAGACGAGCCAAGCGGCAAACCGGCCTTCATAGTTTCCGTGTCAGACCCTACAAAGGTCGGATCTGCCATAGACCCCATCAATCAACATACAGTGTACACCGTACGGACGCGCACATCAAGCAGCCAATTCCGCAAGCAAGATTTCAGCGTGCTTCGGCGGTATCGAGACTTTTTGTGGCTTGTCG
Source organism: Cystobasidiaceae sp. HBUAS51001 (assembly GCA_003351005.1). NCBI lineage: Eukaryota > Fungi > Basidiomycota > Cystobasidiomycetes > Cystobasidiales > Cystobasidiaceae > Cystobasidiaceae sp. HBUAS51001. Next base: position 49,074 of record KZ857241.1, on the reverse strand, counting down.
AGCGTTTGAACGAGAACAATCCTGGTGTCATCGTACCCCCGCCGCCAGAGAAGGCTGCGATGGGTAGGACAATGGTCTCTTGAATTTCAACATCACACGCTGAGCTTATCTACGATTCTCTTAGGACGCTTTTCATTGAGCTTTGTCGAATCTCGACGTCAAGCCTTGCAACGATGTCTCAGCCAAATTCTCAAGCATCCTCTTCTTTACACCGATCCTGATCTTCGCCTGTTCCTCGAGTCTGACACCTTTGTCACAGACGTGAAGCAACGGGCCTTGTCATCTTCTGCTTCTCCAGCATCGAGCATCCTCGGCCAATCCGTGGAACAAAAGACATCTTCATTCTTCTCATCCCTGACTTCATCCCGTTTTGTCGAGTTTGACGAATACTTCAACACCAAGCGCGCTTCGATGGACGCGCTTGAGACCGCTGCAAAAGGGCTTACCAAGACTCTGCTCGAGTGCACGAAACAGCGAGCCCAGGTCGCGGCAGCCAGCAGCGAGCTCATGAGCTCCTTCAATGCATTGGCGACCTGTGAGCTATCGGCGCCAGTCAAGGAGGCGCTACTCCGGATGGCGGAGATGGAGAAGCGGAAAGCAGAGATTGGGGAGATGCAGACAAAGGACGAGGAGCAGATCCTCCTGGCGACGGCGGAAAACTATGCGAGATTAATCGGTTCAGCAAGGGTGCGTGTTCGTTTTTACATGCGACTAGTCTTCAAATAGTAGCGACTGACACAAGATGCCATACAGCATGCTTTCTCTGCTCGAATCAAGGCCTACCAAACTTGGCAAAAGGCTGAAACATCAGTGAAGACGGCTCGTGCAACGCACGAGAAGGCCAAGAAGCAACAAGGAAGAGCTCCTGACATGGTCACGCAGGCGTTGTTCGAGATCACGGAGGTCAGTCAAGTTGTACTTGTGGTCGAGTAGTGGGCTGATGGGAAAACTTGACAGGCTGAGCGAAAAGCAAGCACATCGAAGCGTGACTTTGAAGATGTCAGCCGGTTGATCAAGAATGAGATGACTCGATTTGACAAGGAAAAGACTGCCGACTTTAAAGAAGCAATAGAGAAGTACACTGAGCGGCTGGCTATCCGGCAGAGGGAGATTGTGGAGGCGTGGCGACGGTTTGTCGATCTGCTCGAAAAGGGACTCAAGGGAAGCAACCCAGAGCAGGGCAACAAGAACGAGACGACTGAAGGAGTATGATTGGTCGGTTGAGTCAAGTGCGATGTTGTTGTCATTGTAGTACCACTTGTGGCGGAAGTGGAATTGCCGCAACGTCCGAGACCCGCGCCTTGCTTCGCGGCTTAGCATTGTCAAGCATGCTCATTTGGCAATCCGCGACTCTGCCTTACCGGTACACACACCTACATATATGTCTCTGCACTGCATCATCATCACACAGATATATATGAATATATCAGTCCTCCTGTTTGCCCCTCCTCAGATATATCAGTCATTTGCTGCGATCGCAGGCCCTCTCCAGTGGTCATTTGTTTAGGCAGAGGTTTGGGCAGGTCGGGTATAATAAGCTGACTGTCGCATATATGGATATATTTGATATATCTGTACAGATATATCTGTCCCTATATATCAGTCTTTTTGATGACAGAGTCCGAGCACCCCCAACGCACCCACCCTTACCCTCTGCCCGAGGGTCAAGACTGAGGGGGCCGCCACCAGCGCACTGATATATCTGATATATCCATCTGAGTCTCCATCATATGACGGATATATCATATATCAGTGATATATCTCCGATATATCATATATCAGTGATATATCAGATATATTCGTTTGAATCTCCATCAGATGACTGATATATCATATATCAGTGATTTGATTTATCAAAAGGACTGATATATCATATATCAGTGATTTGATTTATCAAAAGGACTGATATATCATATATCAGTGATTTGATTTATCAAAAGGACTGAT
>KZ857241.1:0-47117 GCA_003351005.1 Cystobasidiaceae sp. HBUAS51001 | reverse complement strand
TTTATCAAAAGGACTGATATATCATATATCAGTGATTTGATTTATCAAAAGGACTGATATATCATATATCAGTGATTTGATTTATCAAAAGGACTGATATATCATATATCAGTGATTTGATTTATCAAAAGGACTGATATATCATATATCAGTGATTTGATTTATCAAAAGGACTGATATATGCTGATATGTACTGATATGTACTGATATATACTGATATATATATATATATATATACTGATATATCAGTGATATGATTTCATCAAAAGACTGATATATCAGTGATATGATTTCATCACTGATATATCAGTGACATAACTTCATCAAAAGACGGATATATCAGTGCTCTGATTTATTATAAAGAGACTGATATATCAGTGAGCAGATTACATCAAAAGACTGATATATAGGATACACATATTTTACATAGCAGGTCTGGACTGGCGTCATCAAATGACAGATATATCAGTCTTATGGTGGCAAAGGCCTTTGTGAATACCCCTCCGCACCCTGATTCTCCCTCGACGATGGCTGAGCCCTCGCTAATCGTAGCTCAGGACTCGGGAGAAATAGAAACTTGGCAAGGTGCCATTGACCTGCTTTACCGCGATCGGTCCTTCTTCGCCAGTGCGATGATTGAGCGTGAGGAGCTGCAACATCTCGAGCTTGTTCATCTTGCCTCTGGACGTCGACTTGAGCCGGCAGATGAGCTTGAAAGAATATTTGATATCCGTCACATTGGTGATTCTAGGGTCTTCTAATGACGAGCACTGCACAATAGTCGCGGAGGATGATTGATCGCTATCGTTCTTTGGGGGAAGATGAACGAGGCGCCACTTGCCGACTGTATAGCCAGCTTGGTGCATTTTGCTATTTGAGCCGTGATTCGAAGACAGCAGGTTCGGCACGACTTGTGAAGGGATATCGTGCGATAGAAGCGAAACAACATCGCCAGAAGGCAGAAAGACGAGATACCGGTAGTACGTGACCACATGTGTAGGGTCGTAGAAGGATGCATCGGCAGCACCACGCCGCAGGTACGTAATCTGCGATATGTAGACGCCATCTGTTCGTATGCGAGGCTGTTCTATCCACATCAGGCGCCAGTCGAGGCTGTATTTGGTAGCGGCCAGATCCAGACAGGCGTTGGTAGGATGATGCTCTGTGTCTTGCGCGTCTTGCACTTTTCTAGTTGAGTCTAGCATGAGTGGCGGCTTGTATACGCTCAAGCAGATGTCGCGCCACAAGCTTCGAGACTGCAAGGTGAGGATCCGAGTCTTGCGGCACACTAAGCTGAAGCCACGCTCAAGAGTCCGGATGTCTGGCGCACGGGCATTTGGAGAGGGCGCAGTCAAGATTGACAGGATATGCAGCAGAAGCTCGTCTGGCAGACGGGCTATAGGGCATGGCTTCTCTTGCTTTCGTGGGATGAAGATGATGGGCTCGTTGCCATTCGGTTGCGGCGTGAAGCTTGATTCAAGCCCGCTAACAGCATCACCAGGAGCTCCAGAAGCATTTGGCTTGGATTTAGCTGACTTTGCCGGAGAGTCCGCCTGGCCATTGGTCTGCTTCTGCGCCCGTTCGGCTTCAGGAACATATGGATTCTCTCGAATCATCTTGAGCAGTCTTTCGACATAGCTGTCGGTCATCATACGACCCTTGAGCTGCTTTGCGCGCTCATAATCTGGATCCAGCTGTAGTGTACGCTGGTACGAAAAGACGAGATCGTTCATCTGCTTGTCAACTTGCGCACTGGTGTCACCGGACACTTTCTGTTTCTCGCGCTCTTTCTGGGCCATCTGGACACGATGGTACGTCTTGTCGACATTCTCGTCTTTCCGAAAAGCGGAGCGGTAAGCGCGAAGTGCATCGTTTAGTCGGCCTTCTCGTTCAGCATCCACGGCTGCCGAGTACAGCTCGACTGCTGTTGTAACCCGATCTTCCGTTGATGCTCTGAGAGGACGTGGACTTGATATTGTTTCCTGCGCAGCTGGCGGGGCTTTGCTGCCAGATGTCGATGCATCTCTGGTAGGTGACGCATTGCGCGATCCAGCAGCAGGTGAAGCCGACGTCGATGTCGCTGGAGGCGGCCGACTGAGGAGCTCGGCCTTTCTTGACTGCGGCGAGGTCCCAGGATCCAGATTGGATTCCTGCAGCAACAAGCCAGAGCTGCTTGCTGCTGTTGCTGCAGCGTCAGCTTCTTGCAGGGTCCCCGATGAGCCGGCCTGTGGCGTCTGCTGCAGCTCTCGACGCCATTGCTGCCTGCGATGTAGCAAGCGCACATCAGCGGTGAGCCCTGATGATGCAAAACCCTATGTGCACCTGAATTGCTCGAGTATGTCCTCGACCTGGCCATCAGGCGGACCGGCCATGTCCTGCGTGATCGCTAGTAGGCGAGAGGCAGAAGTGCAGCAACGAAGCAGACTTGCTTCTGTCTCAAATATCACAAGTATTCAAGACACTTGAGCATTGACTGTCATTGGCTCCTACTGCGGTCCAGCAGCGCTCGCCTTCTGCCCTCGTCATGTCCGCCGCGTCGGTCTGGCAGAGCTACAAAGCTGGCGATGGCAAGCCGTACTGGTTCAACACGCAGACCAAGCAGTCTGTTTGGGAAGTGAGTCATGCATATTTTATGTCAGTCCACTTGCACACGGCTAATATTGCCCCGCAGAAACCAGAGGAGCTCAAGTCGCCGCTCGAGCTCGCGCTTGCAGAATTAGGATGGAAACAGTACGAGAGCGCCGGCAAGCCCTACTATGTCAACAGCGCGACCAATGAGACCACATGGGATGTACCAGCCGATGCAAAGTCCAAGGCTGAGGAGAAAGCGGCCACTATCGCTGCACGTAGACCGGCTGGTGCGGGCTCGCCAAATTCAGGTGGCGCAGGTGCACCTTCAGCAGCAAATGGATCTGCAATGTCGCCTGTGCTGCCGACTAGACCTGGGTCAGGAGCTGCTACGCCAGCAGTCCAGGCAATGTCGCCGAAACCTGATCAGCAGCCAAACCTCAATTTGGCCTTGGCTGCGCCAGGTCAGTTTGGCGCTGGAGGCGCAGGATCACCTTACCCAGGCATGCCAGTGCCAACGCATCAAGTCCAGCAGCCCCGAGAGGTCTTTTACGAGACGTTCGAGGAAGCTCAGGAGGCTTTCTTTGCGCTTCTGAAGCAGCACAACGTCACGCCTGCCTGGACATGGGAGCAGGTCCTGCATGCAACCGTCACCGACCCATCTTTCAAGGCCCTCAAGACACTTCAAGAGCGCAAAAATGCGTTCGAGACATACTGTGAGAATATCCGCAAGAGGGAGCGCGAGACCAAGGAAAAGTCAATGGACCGCAACAGGCCAGCCTGGCGGACTGCCCTAGGCCGCTTGTCAGAGGGTGACTATGCTATGAAGTCGTGGTGGGCTTGGGAACGTGCTGCTAGAGAGATCAGGACGCAGATGCCAGACGTCTGGGCAATGGCGCGCAATGACGACGAGAGACGTGCTCTCTGGCAGGAATATATGCACGAGCTCGACAAGAAGGAGACTGCGCGGCAAAAGGAGCTACGCCAGTCAAATATCGAAAAGTTGGGTTCAATCCTCAAAAACCTATCTCTTGACCTCTCTGTCCGCTTCCACACAGCTAGCAAGATCATTCGTGATAGCAAAGAGTGGCAAGAGGACACCGAGCTCCAGTCCATGGAGCCGCTCGATTTTCTCACTGTATATGAAGAAAGCGTCAAGAAGCTCGAGCAGGAAACAAATCAGCAAAAGGCCAAGGAAAAGACAGAGCGCCAGCGTCAGATCCGCAAGAACCGCGAAGCTTACTCTGCTCTGCTCGAAGAGCTGAAGAGCCAAGGCAAGATTCAGGCCGGTACCAAGTGGACCTCTATCTTCCCGCTTATCAAAGACGATGATCGTTTCATTGCCATGCTGGCCAATCCTGGATCTACTCCTCTTGATCTTTTCTGGGACATCGTCGACGACCTCGACCAAAAGGTTGAAGAGAACACTCGTGTCATTGAGAATGTGATGAACGAGCGCGGTGTCAAGGTCAACTCAGACAGCCAATTTGCTTCATGGGACGAGAGTCTCGTGGACGATGCTCGTGTCGCCGCCATCGATGTCGAGGGTCGAGAAAAGGTTCATCAAGCATTGCTCGCGAGAATACAGCAGCAAGCACGAGAGGAAAGACGTCGAGCTGAACGCAAGCTGAAACACCAGATTGATGATCTGCGTTACGCATTGAAGGATCTCGAACCTCCGATTGAGCCCACTACCAGCTACGAAAATGCAGTGCCTCGCATGCAAAACTTGCCTGAATTCCAAGCTTTGCAAGATGAAGAGGGTCGCAAGTCAGCTTACGAACGTTACATCAAGCGCATTGCAGAAAAAATCGAGGAAGAAAAGGAGCGCAAGCGCAGCAGCGGCTATCACAGCGACACGGCCAGCCATGCTAGCCGACGAACTCGTCATCGCTCACGTGTTGCAGATGCGCCCGATGCTGCTAGCCCACGAGGCGGTGAAAGTGGCCGCCGAGGCAGCCCAGCGTCTCCTGCTCGGTCAAGACGAGATGAGCGCGACTATTCACCTGCCGACCGATCCAGGCGCGAAAAGAGTAGAGACAGGAATGGTGACGACCGCAGGCGAGATCGTCGGGACCGTGAAAATGGCGAGGACCGAGATAGACATAGATCTGATCGTGATGGCCGTTCTAGCAAGTCTCATCGCGACGACGACCGCAAGTCATCGCGCAGGTCGAGCAGACGAGACGAGGAAGACGACTATAGAGACAGACGCAGCGACCGCGCTAGGGATGCCGAGAAAGACAGGTACAGGGACGACAGGGAGGGTGATCGCGATAACAGCAGGAGGAGTCGTCGACGCGGCGAGGAGGAGGAAAGTGGCAAGGAGCGCTCAAGCAGGCCTCGTGAAAATGGCGGCGAACTGCGCGAGTCAAAGGTGAGTGGCAGTGTATGCTCAGCGTGGCGAAGCCGATTGAGCTCATCAGTATTCTGCATTCGCAGAGGGCCAAATTGGACGACAAGGACAAGGAAGAAGGCGAAATCTGAGTCTTGCTCTCGTGTAGACTTCGATGCCGTATGGCACATGCATTGACTGCCAGATCTTGCACATTGACAATAGCTTTAGGGCTCTTCCCCTGCGTGTGAGCAACTCTCTGATGATCGTGAAGCAAAATAGTCAGGCTTCGACAAAATTTTGCTACAATTGCGAAAAAGAACGAATAGCTAAAGAGAGTGGCTGTAATCACGTTATGCGATGCTGTGCCGCGGCTCAATCGGACCGCCTTCCTGACTCTTGTATAATTAGGTGGCTAATACCACGCTCGACACTCCTCAGGAGCGGTGCCATTACTTCAGGATTGCAGCAAGTTGCGATTCACGTCCCACGCAAACTCGAAGTTGGTCGAAAGGTGGAAGTCCATGACTGTCCTGAGTGCTGGTGTCCCTCGACAGTCGTTGTGGGAGGATACTTCAATGCTTCTTGGCGATGATGCGTCCTATCGTCGTGAGGATGAGGCGTCTCGGTAGCTGATGAACGAGCCTCGAGTGCTTCAACACGCTTGACAAGACCAGCCAAGTCTGCCGGCGACACTGCGCGCTTCTTCGCTGATGCACTGGATGAGTGAGCAGCCTCGCCCTCAGCTTCCATATCCTCGTGGGACCGCTTCCGGCTGGCTTTGCTGATCGCCGAGGTGGGACTGGTGGGCAACTGCGCAGAGGAGCGATGTGGGTCGTCTGATCCGCTCTCCAATTTTGCAATTCGCCTTTCCAGCAGTAGCATCTCTGAGCTGACGGTGCGTTTGAAGCCATCAAAGCGCTGCTCCATCTCTCGCTCCCACTCTCCCCGTTTGTACTTTTCCTTTTCAAGCTCTTTTCCAATATTGACCTCTGCAGTCTCGAGGAGCGTTTCCAGCTGCTTGCGCAAAGACACAGTGTCAGGCAACGTGTCGTAGAGTTGTTCGAAGAGAGCCACAAAGTCCGCTTTGGCGGGTTTTCCGCCGCCTGCGTTGGCTGTCAGAGTGGACAATCGGCCATTGGTCGATGATGAAGGGTAATTCACGCTTGTCGGCAGCGACTGAGAAGGCGTAGAGGCGGTCGCAGACCCGAGAGCAGCGTGTAGGAAATGTGTGCGTGGTGGGATGTGATGGCGCTGCAAGCCCGAGGTACCTGGCTGTACAGGTTCTGCAGGCTGGAGTACAGCTGATGGGTGAGGCAGAAAATTGTCTCGAGCTGCAGTAGTGGCAGGTGGCATTGCGTACGCCCCAGCATGGGGAAGACCTCCACCTGGGAGGCTTTGCAGCTGGGAAGCCGTAGCACGGCGTGTGGTGTGCTGTTCAAGATAGCGCAGGTCGGTATCGTAGGCAGCGGCCGGAGCAGGAGGAGCTGCAGTCATCGGGTACACCGAGCGAACGACCGGAGTGACAGTCGCAGGAGAGAAAGGGAGTTTGTTTGCTGCGTTTGAACGGGAGTGTGCGTGAGCTGCACGGTACGTTTGCTGGCCGCTTGGCTGGCGAGCATGTGAATATTGCTGGCGATGGAGGTGCTGAAGTGCAACGGGAGCTGGGTCGGCATAGGCGGGCGTGGAAATGGAGAGCGCGGCTGTCTTTTCTTGTGCGACGATGCCTCTTCTTGCTGCGAGCCTCGAGAGTGGTCTGCATGATTTTGACGGGGAAATAGCAGGCGCGGTCAGCCTGCGCACGTGCAAACGCGAAGATATCCAGCTAACTGGCAAAGAAACGCACCTCTCGCCGCTGGGGTCTGTGCCATGTCCTCGCAGTCCAGAAGCAGGTAGAGGCAGCCTTGAAGGACTGTCTTGTAGGCTAGACGCTGCTCCCAGCGATGGACGGACTTCCTGCGACAATCCAGCAGAGGCGATTCTTTCTTCTTGACGACCGAGGTCGGGCGATGTGGAAGCTGCGAGCGCATCTTGAGACAGGCGATAGGAAGATAGAATGGTCTCGGAGAGTGCCCCAGGTCGTCGAATCTGCTCGACGTCCACATTAGCTTGCTGCTTGATGTCCTGGCCGGCATGCAAGCCAGCGAGCTCTACAGGCGTGGTGGGCGAGGGCATGCCGACAGCGGGACTGAGATGGAAGGACGAGGCGGTGGAGAAGGAAGAAGAGGCTGATACGGTTGCTGTCAGGGCTGCTGCTCGTGCGGCTGCTCCAGGGCGGACACCTTCCAGATTCCATCCAGCGCCATGGACGGCCGAGACCGACGTCGCGCGCAGAGAGGGCAGCATGGCTGGTTCAAGGCCTGATGTGCTTGAGAATGAAGAGATCCTTTTAACTGGCAGAGAGCGCGCTCGAGGCGTCTGAGCAGAGTTTACTTGGTCGTCCTGGAAGGCGGCGGCTCCTGCAGAGGACACCGCAGGAGTGAAGAGCAGGAAGGGCGATGGAAGACAGGTGGATGAACATCGTCAGCAAGCTTCCACTGCTCTGGCTGGCTTGGAGTGCTAGGACGAGCGTCGCAGCTGCACTGGCCGCGTCGATGCGCCCGTGTGCGACCGCACTCACTGGGTGTTTTGGCCTCGAGGACGTGGACCACCGTTGATGCAGTACCAACACCAGCACCGAGGCTCAGAGACAAGCCAGGATGCGCCTCTGCTACTTGACGAGCACTCTGCACCTCCTCTTCCATCATCGCACTGCGACGCTCCGGCTTCCGCGATGTTTGTGCTTCATTCGCAGCGTCCCTGGTGCTCGTGCTTGAGCCATGCAGCGCGCCGCGGCTCTCCTCCCGTCCAACTGACACCCGGCTACCAGCATCTCCTCGAACAATACCTCCTGTCTGGGCTGCACCATCGACTGCGCCATCGACCGCTCGCAGCTCGTCCAGACCGTCTTCCTGCTCTTCCTGCTTTGGTCGGACCTCGGCACGACCCCCATCAAAGGAAATTCTGCGCTCGCCAGACGCAACCGTGAACGGGAAACAAAGGTCACGGACACGCGGCCATGTTCCGAGCGTTCCAGCAAGGCGTTACAGTACCGCATCGTCCGAGAAATTGCCCGTTGGCGAGCGTATTTGGTCATGGATTCAGGTCGAGCGGCGACATACATTTGCAGGAATTTGCAATGATCAAGTCGTTGAACAAAGCGAATAGGGGACAAGACAGGGGGCCAAGTCACGTCAGTATACATCCTGCGTCTTCGCAGATGGCATGATGACAGAAATTACGCAGCAGAGTTGATGGCGTTCTGAGTGGCATTGCCGCTCTGTCGCGCATTGCTATTGCGGCGAGGCGCCGTATATGCGTCTTGAGTCGCGTAGAGGGTTACTGACCGATGACTCTCGTTTGTAGTATGACCACGTCGGCGGCCCTTCTTGGGCAGAGCCGGCGAGCCAGACATTGGTTCTCCCATGCTGACACTGAACTTGCGTTTTGCGCCGGCGCCAGCATTACCACTTGAGCCCGTACTGCACGACAACCACGGCGCATCTGGCTTTTGACGGTGATGCGAGAGAATCGCCTCGACTGGAATTCTCTGGCGGGCAAAAGAGGCAGGATGTGAAGCCGAAAGACCGCGAGGTGATGGAAAGGACAGGCCCGCGGAGTGAAGCGGTGCAGGAGGAAAGGTACGGAGGGCAGTATTGCTGCTGCTCGCAGAGCGACTGACATTGTTTCCCGTTTGCTTGTCGTAATGGGAGGAGGGGCTACCAGCGTATGCTGGTGATTGCGGAACCATTGATGCTGGAGCCGCTGGCCGAGAGCTATAAAAGGACTGGGTGCGTGCATGACCTTGGTGCGGGCTCTGGCGAGGTATCTGATGTGAGGCGGATAATGCAGGAAGTACTGTTCCAGCGCCAGCGCTAGAAGCATGCGAATAGCTTGGATGCATGATCTGCATGACCGCCAGATCAGATGTGCCGCGGGCGGACCGGCGATGAGAGGCGTTGGGAGCCACCTCGTAGGCGTGCGGGTATGGCCAAGTAGTGTGAGTGCTATGAGTGGCTGTAGATGGCGAAGGCAGTCCGTGCTGGACTGGCTGATAGTGCGACTGATCTCTTGGCGGAAAGGTGTATCGCGTCTGGTGCGAAGGAGCCGAACTGGCGATCCTGTACAATGCTGGGACGGACGTCGGAGGCGGAAGAGCGTGATACACAGGCGACTGCGGTGCCAGTGTCAGCGGGATGCTGTACGGCAGGGCAGGCTGACTGTGCTGGTGCGAGTGATGGTGGCGATACTGAGCCTGCTGATGGTGTTGATGCTGATGCAGGAAGCGCGAGCCAGAAGCGGACCTAAGGGGAAGCGAGCTGGTGACCGGCGTCACGAGGTGTAACGGCGGTACTGCTGAGAAGCTGTTGCTGCCGGAACGAGGCACCGCCTTTGTAGGCGACAAAGGCGCTCCTTCGCCACTCGATTTGGCAGAAGCAGCCGGAGCTCGAGCGAGTGCCTCTTCTCTTCCCGCCGAGTCCTTTGAGGTCGACAATGCTGACAGCTGCGCATTTGCTGACACGCGCATTTGATTGTTGCTTTCGCCATCACTGTCGGCATCGCTGTTCTCCTCTCGCAGCCGCAGGGTGTCTTCAAGGTCGCCTTCTCGCACGCTTGGTAGTGCGCTCCCAAACCCACCTCGCACGCTCCTCAAAGGCTTGCCGAGGGACAGTGGTAGCCGCCTTGCAGGCGCTCGTGCTTCTACTGTGATAGCTGAATTCAGGTCATCCTCTCGTCTGACAGAATTACTAGCCCCAGAAGCCAGATTAGAGTTCGCAACGGTCATTGGCGATCCACGCGGCGTGCAAGATAGAAGGTCTGGCTCCTCGCCGAAAGCGTCGGACGTCGGGGACAACAAGCTCTCGAGTACCTTATCTGCCGCTGTCGATACCGCTGCGATCTTTGTGGCGATTGAAGCCTTCTCGTGCGAGAAGGATGCATCGATGCCGGCATCCTTGGAACCCAAGCTGCCTGAAAGCTCGTCGGTTAGCATTGCTGGGGTGTTAGCGATCCTGTCGTCCCGGTCCGTCGGTTCTGCCTCGAATGTCACGGCCATTGGAAACTCGTATCGCTTTTGTTTCTGCTTTGAACGACAGGCTCGTTGCAATGATGCCCCGGGCGTCCAGCAAAGGCCGTATAGACTGACAACACAGATCTTCCTCAGCTCTACATACAGTGACGGGATCATGCTGGCTTACCGTTGTGCTTGAGTTCAAGTCGACCCTTGCGATGGAGCTGGCCGTCGTCGATGTTGACGCAGGAACACGAACCGCCTGAAATCTGGCGCGATCAAGGGCTGACTTGGTGTCCGGATTGTTTTGTTGACACGTACAGCGCGACTCGCGATGCCTTGTGAAGCGTGCGCACACCGTAGAGGCTCCGAGACGAGTGCTGGAACCCTCGCGAGAGAGCAACCCTTTGATGAGTGCGGCGTGATTTACCAAGACAGTCAAAGACGCCGTCAGCTGAATTGAACGTAAGGTGATGTCGGCCAGTTTAGCATCACGCAAGTCATGAAAGCCTCGTAGCAGCAGAAGTGTCTGTACGTAACGTTCTGAATGGGCAGCGTTTTGTGCTCGCAGGCTCGCCATTATTGACGAATCACTTTGCGGGTTCTTACGGAGGGCACGTGCTATGCTGTCCCTTCGTTGAGAATGAGTAAAGCACAGACCAGCAAGATCCCATTGTGGCCTAGCCAAGGGGTCCAAGTGCTGGCTTCGAAATAGGAAGCCCTCCTCGGTCCACATCCATGTCGCACTTCGCTTGCTGACACATGGAGTCCCCTCAAGTAAACACGGTAGCGCCTCCCCTGCGTTTTGGCTTTTTGTGTCGCGTTCAGTCATGCTGCGGCTTTCGGTTTTCGCGACTGACGTCCAGCCTGCGCCTTTTGTTTTCCAGGTCTGCAACGCGTGGGCGTCACAGGGCTTGCGTTCGACCAACAGCTCGGCCTCTGTCTCTCGTGCGAAGCGCTCACTTCAAACGCCCTGCACGGTGCTGCGCTCCAAAAGGCTGCTCCCGAGGCGTAGGCCCAAGCGCTGTTAACAGCACGACCGCTATCGACAAGAGGACGCTGATACGCTGACTGAGCCTATCCCCGACCATTTGTGGTCGCCATTGTGAAGCTCGCAACAAAAGAGCACACTTCGACTGATGCGAAGGCTGCGGGAACAGACCAGAAGACGGCCTTAGGAAGCCTTCGCATGCCTTCCGGCTCCGACAGGTTGGCACGCATCGAAGGGTCGGCGCTTAGACTGGATGGACAGACTCTCGCGCAGAATGGGTCAGCAGGCAAGCGCTGTGCTTGCAACAGAACCTCGCAATGCCTTCCTCGATCACGTCCGAGAACGTCGCACTGAGCAGCCAGGCAAAGCCACGGAAGCAGCGCAGCGTGTGAAGGATGGCCTTCACAGTCTCGTTGGCGTTTCTATTGGTTTTGACGCACAGTAGTGCTGCAGTAATATCAACGGCTAGCCTCTCGAGGGTCTGGGTCGAAGTCGCCACGGCCATTGCTGCAGCTGCAGGCATTGACACGACACATCAAACCGGAAGAGGCCACCACAAGAGCCGTCACAAGCTGAGAAAGGCCATCCTGCCTTCATGGCCCTCTAAGGGCAACCCCCGAGACGTCATCACCACTACTGCTTGCCTGGAAAGCAACTGTCGACGTCATAGCAAGATTTTTTTCAAGGCTCGGATGTGACATGCCTTCCTTCTTCGCATGTCGGATAAATGAGCTGCTTCATGGGAGTAGTGAACCCCCACACTGCAGCTCGGTTACTGCATTTATTCTTGACTGTCCAGCTCCACAACGCTGCAGCAACATCCTTCCTGCCCGCATAGATGTTTCCTTCCGGCCTCGGATCCTCGGACCTCTGCATGCAACCAGCCTGGGGTCGGGCGGCCTCTTTAAATCAGAGCAAAGGACCAGCAGAAAAGCTTGACATGACTGGCACTCTGGAATGACAGGCACAGCTTGTCTCTGCTTCTGACAGCAACTCTCTTTGACACTCTCTAGAATGGCGCCAAATGCTCAGGCAGGCGAGCGAGCGCAAGCTAGCGGACTCGTGTCACGATCATCGAGTGAGGATGCCACTCTGAACGAGGTTCCTCGCTCTACTCCAGAGCCCAAATCCAAGGAAAAGAACGGCCAGCCCATCGAAGTTGGTGAACGTCTGCCAACATCGCAAGAAGGAAAAAAGGAAGGTCGCCTGGCTTTACGCTTGCCTAGCACGCGTCAAGATGAGATTCGTGGTGCACGTGACGATGGCAAAATACTGCTGCACGAAAGCGACGTCTACGACCAACTCGGCTACTCCTTTTCGACCGCAAAGAAATGGTGGATCCTCTTCGTCATTTTCCTTGTTCAGATGTCAATGAACACTAACAGGCACGTAACAAGTTTCTAAGCGCCTTTGAACGAGGGCTTACTTTTTGTATCTACAGCTCAATCATCTCAAACGCCCTTCCGGGTGTTCAAGAGGAATTCGGGGTCGGGGCATATGCTGCACGCAATCTGCAGGGCCTGTTTCTTATTGGTAGGCAAATCTCTGATGTTAAATATCACCTCGCACCTATACTAAGTTATGTTCCGTGAAGCGTACGCTTTTGGCTGCGAAATTTGGGCTGTAAGCCTCAATCATCGATGATTGACGATTACTCGGCTAAGTCATTGCAAATATGCAGGCACCGTCCGAGGAGTTTGGTAGATGGAATATCCTGCAGCTCTCCATGCTTCTCGAGAATTGCTGGACCCTTATGTGTGCTCTGGCACCGAATTTTGCCACACTCATCGTCGGCCGGGTATTGGGTGGTCTATCGCTTGCCGGAGGCTCTGTCACTCTCGGAATGGTTGCAGACCTTTATGAGCCCGAGTTCCAAGGCTATGCCGTTGCCTGGGTGGTCTTGAGCAGCGTTGGTGGCACAACGATTGGAGTAAGTCGCCCATTGGGCGACCTTTGCAGCCGAACGAGACCATTTTGACATTGTGCACTCGGTTTTAGCCTATCGTGGGAGGCTTCTTGGGCCAGTTCGCGGACTGGAGGTGGAATTTCTGGACGTATGTAGATCTCTTCTCCTTCATTGTCACTACTATTAGCTGACACAATCGCCGTCACAGCCAACTCATCTTTCTCGGCGCCACACAGATCCTGCACTTCTTCACACCCGAGACCAAGGCTTCCGTGCTTGCCGAAAGGATCGCAAAGCAAAAGCGCAAGAATGGAGAGGGTCCATACTATGCACCTGCAGAGCTCAAGGAAGACCGCTGGAGTGCAAAGGAAATGTTGCACGTCTTCTACAGACCCGTGTGTGACTTCTACCAGGAAAGTGGACGGATGCTAACGCGATCTGTCCACGCAGTTCTACATGTTCTTCACCGAACCAATTGTACTCTTCCTCTCCCTGCTCAGTGGCTTTTCCGATGCTCTGTAAGCTGACTTACCACGCTCCCCGATACCTCGGCTGAATGGTATCTGCAGGATTTTCACTTTCCTCGAGGGCTTCCAACCCGTCTTTGCAAAGTGGAATTTTAGCACTTACCAGGTTGGACTCGCATTCGTTCCGTAAGTCTTGCTTACATCGCCCCGTCGCTATGTACTCTGACTGATCTACCCATCGAATGGGTCACGAACAGGATCGCATTGGGATACATCATAGCATATCTCTCCTTCTTACCTTTCATCCGCAACAACATTAAAGCACTCCAGAAGGACCCGGACACTCCCCCTGAAAAGCGTCTGTATTGGCTTCTGTATCTTGCACCTCTTGAAGCTATTGGCCTCATCGGCTTTGCCTGGACTGGGTGAGCTAAGAGGAAGTAAGGATCTGTGTTTAGCTGCTGATTACATTCGCCTCTCAGCATCGGCCCTCCACGCACACACTGGATTGCTCCCACGATATTGTGGGTCTGCTGCCACTGGTTGTTTGCATGTGTTGCCGTGTTCTGATCTGATTCATCTTCAGCTCCTGCTTGGTCGGCATTGCAAACTATGCGATCTACATGGGTACGTGTTATATCTTCAAAAAGGGCTCTGTGCAGCTTCGGCGACTTTTCCGCTATAGGGCATCGGTCGAGGAGTCATTCAATAGTACTACAAAGCTGATTATTCTGTTTTTCACAAGCAACCATCGACTACATGATAAATGCGTACGGTTCATTTGCTGCTTCAGCTACGGGTGGTAACGGCTTTGCTCGTGACTTCGTGAGTTTTGCCACCACATGACTGGCTTTCCTTCGCTAAACCAATGCAACGCAATGCAATGCAGCTCGCTGGTGTTGCCGCCTATTATTCTGCGCCCATGTTCCACAATATCGGAGAGACATACAGTCAAGCCTGGGCATCTACCATTCTAGCCATCCTTGCGGCTCTGGTCTGTATTCCAGTGTAGGTTTGGGGATGCGTTACCGCGCAGTCCGAAGCTGATGAATTGGCGCGTATAGATACTGGATTTATATCCGTGGACCTGATATCCGAGCGGCATCGCCGTTCGCAGTGTCGCTCGACAAGGACCGAAAAGCCGAGCGCGAGAATCTGCGCACAAAGTCGCGAGTGGCCGAAGAGAAGAAGAACCCAGCTCAACGGGCATGACTCCGTCTCGTGTCTCTATCATCTCTGCGTCTACTATCGGCAATGATTGCTGGTCAGCGCTACCCCTTTTGCATCTATAGACTTGATACCCAAAGGCATCGCCTTTAATGCTGCATCCCCCTTTTTATCATACTAAAACTTCAGCATAAATGCAATGTCACATCATACATGACGAAGGCTAGTCAGCTGAGAGAAGGCCCGCGAAGTTCATTCGTTACTTGGTGTTTGTATTGCTTGGCTAGACCGTGTTTCCTTTGCCTTGCGATCGCTCGCGCGTAGGGCGAGGTGCATGACGTGACAGGCGCTCTTTGGTTGATGGTTTACGACTATAGCTACATCGATGGCTTTTGTTCCGTTGGGTATGCGACGAGGCACAACTGCATTGTTTGGTGGGAAGTTTTCATGCTGCTGGTTCATCAGGCGTAGGCGATGTCATCTGCTTCAAGTAATTGCCTCCGACGACTATTTGGAGAGAAGGAAAAGCATTGGTCAACAAAGATGTCTCACATCATGCAATCGCTGCAGGCTGCCACTCACTCGCTGGCACATAGTCGGCCGCTTTATTGGTAGCCGAGATGGTCATATTTCCAAATGAGGCCAGGTATGAAGCATAGCTCGAATTAACAGCTTCTTCACGTTCTTCATCTGTCATTTTCTTTTCCTCTTCTTCCTCTTGGCGTTTCTGTTCCAGTCTCAACCTCTTGCGTTCCAATTTAGCCTGACGTCGTTCCTCGTGTTCTTCATGCTTCTTCATCTTCTTTTGTCGTCGTTTCTCATGGATGGATGGACCAGGAGTGACCTTGCTGAATTTATTGGCCACATTGTCACCGAATTGAGCGAACCCGACGGCTACGGCTGAATGATGGTGATGTTCTGGGTCGTTGAGAATCTCATCCTCGCTCGGGTCAGTAGAAGAGACTGTATCTTCGTCCGTGTCAAGCACAAGCTCTGCGTCCTCTGGTGACTTGTTCTTAGGCCTCGATGACGGCTCTTCGATCCCAACCTCTTGCGCCCATTCGTTGGCAGAAATGCCAAATTCTTCTTGTCGACCATGGTCGTAGCGCCAGATGACGCGACCATCACCTACGACAGTCCCGTTCCGCGTGAAAGGTGTCGCGCCTCGTACATACGGGCTCATGTCCAAACGTCTCACTTCTAGTTCTTTGAGCAATTTTTCACGCTCTGATCCACCTAGATTGCCGTCCAACTCGCCGCTTATCCATTTCTGCGTCGCGGTTTCGAGCTTCTCAGCCACGTCTACGAACGCGTCCATTCGCTTCTCGCGCGTGTCATGGTCGTCCATTGCTTTGTTCTCGCCTTCTTGAGGTGCATCGTACTTGTACGACCAGGTCGAAGAACCCCCGAAATCCTTCTCCAGGTGCTTTGGCTCAATGAACTGCGATCATGACGTTTATTGACCATCAGGAACAAGTAGAGAAAAGCTTGTCTCGGTAGAACGAGCAAACACTCACCTTGTCGATCTCCTTTGCAGAACTGCAGAATGCAATCTTCTCACGCACCGCTGGGTCGAGCATCGGTTTAACAATCTTCCACACGGCACTGAAAACTGCAGGCGCGTTCCAGACAATCGCATGACCGAGAGTTTCAGGATAGTAGGACTGGAAGATGTTGATGACCATTGTTGCAGTGTCCCAGTCCATGTTTCCAAGTCCGAAACCTGTCATGTCGAAGACTGCATTGCCCACCATTACAGAAAGATGATCAGTACTCTGTTTGTATTGGCGCGCAACCTGGAGATGAAGCCCAAACAGAGACGCACCGACTGACGAAGTCTCGACACCCGTCCCGAGCGGCAAAAGCGAGCGGGACATTTCCATATTGAAAACGATGAACTTGAGCATCTCGTCGGTCGTCTGGTCTGAAGCTTTGTGTTTCTTGACGCGAGCAAAGATGAGAGGTCTATCGATAGATGATTGCAATTTTTCGAAAAACAGGTTGGGTCGGTTGTTGAGGTATTGGAGCGTACGGTATGCAAGTGCGAGCGCAAGGGAGATTGTGTGAGAGAATGGGGGAAGGAAGGAAGCAAGGAAGGAGGGATGAAATGTGACAAGGTAAAGGATACCAAATGAAGCGCAGATGGTGTTAAAGGAACGATGGGAAAAGCGGGAATGAAACGTCAGCGCCCCGAATTTCTGCAAGCACAAGAAGAAGCAACAAGGGACAGCAGCCAACGACGCACTTTCCCTCCCTATCGGTCCCACGATAGTAGCACTTGCCCAGTTTGAAATTCTTGAGTACTCCGCTTTCCTTTCTGAGACCTTGATCTCCGGCTCTCAAGATTCCTCTAACATTGGTCTCAAGTCTCCATTTAAGGGTGCTAACGAGCATTTTGAATGCTTTGTCCGTATCCCACTGTCTAGCTCGTAGGAATCTCAAAAGAAGAGCATCTGGATGTTCTCCAAGACAAAACTCCCAAAAAGCACGATGGATCTTTGCTTTTCCACCTTCTGAACTTAGCAATGAACTAACTTCAGCTTCTTCAGCTGCATGTGTCGCTTTTGCATTTTCAGCATCGTCGGCTGATGGTTGCTTGTGTGGTTTCTTGGCACTTTGAGCACTACCATCTGCTGCTCCTGTGGAGGCTTCGCTTGTCTTTGGAGCGCTCGAGGGATTGCCTGAATCGGCATCGTGCCCTCCTAGAGAAGCGCCGTCGGAAGCTTGCTCTTGTGCTCGGATTTCGGATAGTCCGCCATCCCCGTCGACGGTTGTAAAGAAGCGCTTCCAGAGCTGTTGGTGGCGACAAGGAGAGTCGGGACGTCACGAACAAGCAGGGACACATGCGGGTGTGAGACCAGGCGAGTATGCGACACGCCGAATTGAACGTATGAGGTCGGTCACGAGCGATGTATGATTATGGTCGGTGGGCGGGGATGCACGTGCCGCGCGTGACGAGATGACCGACGGGAGGCGAAGGGCAGGATGACGAAAGAAGACAGAAAGAGCAAGTCAGTTGGAAATGACCCACGCAATGAGACGCGTGCACAGTATTGCAAAATGTACCTGCTTGAGTTTCTCTGTCTGTTCCTCGCTGCAATTGTCGTCAACACGCCCATCAGCTCGGGATGATCATCCGCAAAGCCTTGCATTGGCGTAGCTAGCTGCACGCACTCCAAGTTTTCGAGGTGTCCAGGCTTCTTGGCCTCTCTCTGCACTTCTGGCCTGTCTGCGCCTGTGCTGGCGGTGTCGTCGTAGTCCTTGCGGGTGGGCGATGTGCCAGCTGAGCGTCCTGCAGCCATGGCCGGCGTCTGTCGATCCGTCCGTCGCTGAGACTGGTCAAGTGTTCGAGTTATGCGAGTGCTGGCAGGAAGCGAGAGTACCTCGATGCTGTCGCTGTGCTCGAGTACTAGAAGTGTATCGCGTCCGTCGTCCCAAGAGATTCGCACAAGCTGAACAAGGCTTGACACGAGGCTTGAAGCTTTGAACCGTGCAGCACTGACGTCGTTCTCTGGAAGATGGACCGGAGCAAGGGCGAACAACAGAAGTGCAGACGGCGGACAGCAGTAGTGCCGTGGTGCAGACGCGGGATAGATGCAGCAGAGTAGGAAGCCAACCTGCAGATAGCTGGGTCTCGCCTTTAAATGCCTCGTCCGTCATCTGCGTGGCGCCGCTGCCCACGGGGATCGGCATGCCCCATCGGCGTTTGGGCGCGCAGATGCGAGCACAGGCAAGTTTGCACCTTGATCTACAATAGTATCACACCACAACAGCACAGCAAGCACAGCAATAGCGCATTTCCCTTGGAGCCTGATTGTTCCCCCCAGACTCGTCATCGCCCACCTCTTGCTGACCTTTTTTTGAACCTGCCCTCCCACACTTTCAATGATCATCATCGTCTCCCACATGCCCAAAGTATTCTTTATAGGCATCGGGGTAGACGTTACTCTCCATTTTCCACCCCCACTCGAATACCACGGCGATCCCGCTCTCCCTGATCCATGCGTTGTCTTCCGCCCTCAGAAAGAGGCCTCCGCGCAGATCTATCAGCTTGAGCGTGCCGACACACTCTTTCGGCATCTGCTTGAGCTCTTGAGAAGCAGTAATCTGGCATTCATCTGGTCCGAGGACGCGCGCAAAAGGCAAGCCGAGGTAGTGGAGGGATCTCAATCTGGTTATGCCAAAAAAGGACAGATCGATGTCCACTTCTTTCAGGACGAGATGTTCGAGTCCAGTCAAGAATGCCAACCACGAGCAAGTAGCGCTCTCAATGCCAGTACGACAGATAATCAGACGGCGCAAGCCAGTGTGGTTCTGGCAGAAACGAGGCCAAGAGCCAATCTCTGTAGGTATATCCGAGGTGAGGTACGAGCTGAAGCCATCGATGATCTCGAGGTCTTCCAGACGAGGTGCCTCCAGACGAGACAAGAGGTTGAGAGGAGAAACGAATGGCTTGACGTAGTCCCAGTCAGAGCGGTCAACATCGATCCTGTAAGAGCCACGTGGAGCCGAGTGGATTTTCAAAATCTGCAATTTTGCCATCGCAGCGCGTTTGTTGAGCAGATCGCTTTGTAAGAGCTCCGATAATGGCCATCCGATAATGGCCATGTTGAGAATTTGATGGAGGGAGGTACGTGTCCGTAGAGGAAGCTTACATTTTTGAGATAGAGATATTCGAGATTGTGAAGCTGCATCTCTGTGCAGAACCGTGAATGCAGAACAGGATTCGCGAGATGCATGTAACGCAGACTCTGCAGCCTTTCTGGTGGACATCGCCACAGTGTAGTCTCTCTTCGCCGCGCACCGTTTCCTTCATCATCCGCATCGTTATCCTGGTCTTCTTCTGTTGAGGAAGCGGGCTTGGATTGAGTTGTTCCGAGAATGCAACCGGCATAATCCCAATGTAGTGTGAATGATCGTGCAATATCATTCTTGAGCAGGTCGTACAACTGACGCTTCCGTTCAGCGCCCATGTGCGTATCTAGGATTGCGCCTGCGGAGGCATCGATGCGCTTTTCGTACTGAAGCTGGCCGGTGTAGCGCTGAAATTCGACTAGGTGGGGAAATACATTAAGCCACACGGCGGCGGATGCAATATCCTTGTCGTCGCTATGAGAGACGATATCGAGGCGCTCCAGTGATTGTCGGCAGGTAGCGGCGAAGTATGCACACATTTGTCCTACAAGAGCTGCGTCCAAGTGAGCTAGTTTCAA
Source organism: Cystobasidiaceae sp. HBUAS51001 (assembly GCA_003351005.1). Lineage (NCBI taxonomy): Eukaryota > Fungi > Basidiomycota > Cystobasidiomycetes > Cystobasidiales > Cystobasidiaceae > Cystobasidiaceae sp. HBUAS51001. Next base: position 27,420 of record KZ857241.1, on the reverse strand, counting down.
GCTGCGAATGTTCTGTAGAGGAATATTGGCAAAGAAAGCCAAAAGGTGCCAAACTCGACAGTATAGAGAAGTCCGGCCGCGAGTGCATTCAATGTGTAAGGCAGATAAGGGCCTAATGTCTGAGGCTGAGCGCGACCTTTCCTTCTTTCCCAAAGGTGAGGACGGCGAGCTAGTGTTCAGGAGCCGTAGCTGGTGGAAAGTCCACCTGTGCAAAAATCGCGATAGCTTCGTAAACTTATCCCAGTCACATTGATCTTCGCTAAGGCGCTCGCCATATGAGAAGTCGTCGATGTGAGCGCAATCACTGAAGTGCAAGTCTAGCTGCATGATGGTCCATAGAGCCGGTGCGCCGTGTAAGCTTGTGCGCCACTGGCAGTCGACTTGACCAGCGCGGATGCAATCAGAAGGGTCTAGAAAGCGAGCGATGAGTACGAGAAGCTCGTCAGGAAGTGTAGGGAGGGGCTATCAGCTTGTCGAGTCAGCTGTGTTCTGAGCTAGATCAACACGGTATTCACCTTTGCTGTGAGTGGAGAAGAGCCTGGAAATGCACCCTCAGTAGCGCTGGATGCTGACGTCTCGAGCGCCATGGCTGGACGGCGTTCCACCGAGGGGAGGGCCCCAGCAGATTGAGCGCTAACACGCGTCCATGGGCGTGCACACTGATGTCAAGTTCCTGCATCAGTGTGTCTGTGCGCGAAGCACTGCGAGTTGGACGGAGCAAAGCTGTGTGCTGTCCTCGAGGTCAAGACTGGAGCGCGTAGGTGGCAAAAATGCCCTGCCCAAGAACGACAGACAGCACGTGAAAGCAGAAAGCAGTAAATTGCACGGTATGCACGTCTTGAACATCTCTCTACAAGTACATTCTAGAGGTCTATTCTTCAGAGCACTCGGTTCCGTCAGAATGTCGGTTTCTTTTCCCGAGACCGCACGAAAGCACTATTTGATTCTGTCCTTCCCATCCATCGACTCCTTTCGAACGAGCATCAGCTCTCGTTTATACTGGTGTGTGCATATGACGTCGGACATCGTCCGGGAAAGTCTCGAAATAGGCTGGAGGAAAGAAGTCGCCTTCTTGCGGCGTTGCCCTGAGATTCCAGACGTATGGCACTCCGCTTTCACCGAGCCAAACCAGGTCATCTCTCTTCAGATAATGCACCCCTCGAAGGTCAAGCAGCTTGAGTTTACTTTTGCCCCTTTCTACCATTTCCATCATCTCTGCTGTCGCAAATTCAACGCCCAGCGAAGGCTCGAGGATGGTGAACGGTAGGCCGAGATATTCGAGATTTGCCAGCGCAGGGGAAGCAAGATTTGCAAAATCAATCTCAACCTCTTTGAGGACGAGCTGCCTTAGATTGGGAAGTAGAGCCAGCCAGGATGCCGAGTCCAGGGTAGATGTCCCCGATATTACGAGACTTGTCAGATGAGAGTGCTTCTGGCAGAAGCCAGGCCACGAGTCGATTTCCAGTGGAAAGGTCGACTGCACGTACGACTCGAGGCCGTCCACAAGCTCAAGGTGTTCCAGCTGTGGTGCTTCGAGGCGCGAGAGAAGATTCATAGGTGATATGGGGGGTTGCTTCCATTCCCATTCAACGCCATTGGCATTTGGGAAAGTTTTGTGAAGCTTGCAATGTATTTTAAGTGTCTTGAGACTCGGCATTTCGAAAACGTTTTCGAAAAGACCGCTTGCTTTGAGGTTCGACAGGGGCCATTCTGAGAAGCGGATCGATGCTGGTATGACACCACACAGGAAGATCATATCCTTCAGATATAGGTACTGAAGATGCTTGAGGGGCGTCTCGGTACAGAACCGCGGCAGCTGATCGTAAGTGTTACTCGTGTGTGTACCGTTCAAGTGTAGGTAACCTAAATCTTGCAAGCGCGATGGCGAGCATTGATAAAGCCACGGCTCTTTCGGTTCCCGCTCGTCTATCTCTTCTTCCTCGTCCACAACCGGGTCAGGAGCGATATCTGGCATGGGAATAGGAACGCTGGTCCCAAGAAGATACCCTGCGAAGTCCCAATGTAGACTGGACATAGGCTGTGATTGCTCTCCAGACAGAGAGAGTGGCAGGGGTCGCTGTTGTCCAGCTTCCTGGCCCTCTCCGTGCCTTTTGAACTGTGTATCGATCCTGCTCAGAAGAGACTTGCTCGAAGTGCATATGAAGTTTGCCAGTCTTGGGAAACCCTCTAGCCAAACCACGGCTGCCGCGGTGTCCATAACGTCCCTGCGCGGGACAAGCGTGAGGCTTTGGAGTGAATGACGGCACGATGGGGCGAGCACAGCACAAATTTGATCTCGAAGATCTTCGTCGACGTCTTTCAAATGCAAAAACCGGAGGCCATGCAAGGGCAAGACTGGAAATACGGCGAGAAGTGACCACGCCCGGCAGAGCTCGGAGCTTCGTGTACCATGGCACAGAATGTACAGGGTCGACAGGGAGAAAGGAGCGCAGAGTGCCTCTGGGGGTGGGCTGACAGTACTTGACATGCGCGTTTGATGGAAAGCCCACAAGCGGTGATACCGTGTCAACTGTGCAAGCTGTTCGGCATCACAGCGATCAGGATCGACTCGGTCATCGTAGTTGTCTTCTTCATGGTGCCAGCAACAGCTGAAGCGTACATTCAGCTGCATAGCTGTCCAGAGCGAGGGTGCGCCATGCAAGCTGGCACGCCAGTGGCGGTCGACTTGAGCTGCGCGAATACGGTCAGGAGGGTCGAGGTAGCGAGCGATAAGTACGAGAAGCTCGTCAGGGAGCTGAGGAGAGGACTGTAAAGATCAACATCTGTGCAGTAAGCCGCCAGAAAACACAGCTAGGAGGCGAGCCTGTAGTACCTTCGATGTGGGTAGATCCCAAGCGCCCGTCGCGCCGTGTACCTTTCTGGGAGGCATCGCGCGAGCGCTGCAGCAGAGGATTGGGTACTACGAGTACGTCTCAGTATGCTGCATGGGCGAGGAAGCGACTTTGGTAGACAGATATGCGTTATCGAATGGAGAGGAGCAGGCGGCCAGACGTAAGCATGAGTCTACAGAACGCGAAGGTGGCGAATTGCTAACCCTGCAAGGAGCTCACGAGACACGACAGCTATGCAGGCTTTTAATGCTTTGTAGCCGATGGACACCACCCTTCAGGTGGCTGCAATTGACTTACTCGTGTCTTGCCGTCTCATACAGCTATTATTCGCCACCTGACCGCCATTTCTGCAGCCTTTCACGTGCCAGCCTTGTGCCAGACACCGACTGCCTGGTGAAAGCTCTAAAGCAGCGACAATGTCCTCACTCAGTAGTTTGCTACTCGGTGCGGCCAACAAGGCAGCCGACTCGGCACTGGACGCCATCTTCGCACGGACAAAGGTCGAAGAGCCAGTGAAACCGCAGAAAAAGCAGGCAAAGACTGCCAGTGCAGCAGAGGTGGGCTTGCATGGTGCTTGTTGTTAAGCATCATAGCTGACGCATTCCATATTCTGTGTCCATGCTCCTGTCATCTCGCTGGACTTGCGCCTTCGTCGCTCGACAGGCATCTACATCAAAATCCATCGCAGGAGTCGCCCCGCCCGAAGAGATTATATCGCGCGCAAAGCTTGCGAAGCAGAAAGCAGGCGCAAAAGGCAATGCGCGTGCCTCCGCGAAAGCAGAGAAGGCGTCTGAAGGTGCCAGCGCAAATGGAGGGCGCAAAGGCAAATCTGCAAAGGTAGTAGTGGCGGCGCCGTCCGGGCCAAGTCAAGGGGGTCGAAAAGAAGGGAAGAAGGACAAGAATGTGCAAACGGTTTCTAAGAAGCGCTCTAGACCGGTAGAAGACAGCAGTGATGAAGATGAAGACATTGAGACCGAGGCAGTGGCGAACACTTCTCTCGCACCTCCAGTAGCAGAATCAGACTCCGACTCCGAAGACGCAAGCTCTTCGTCAGATTCAGATATCGACCCTTCTACTCTGGTTCATGAGACTCTGACCAACCCTTCTCTCTTGAACGCGGACGGCACTGCTCAAGCGAAATCGCCTCGAAAACAGCCACGCACCGTGGACGCTACTCCAGCGATGAGAGACGCCAGAACGACTTTCATCGGGAATGTACCTGTCTTGTGCGCAACCAATAATGTGCGCTTCAACGTCATTTCTCATGCATTCCGCACCGCTGAAGTTGCCTTTCCTTGCAAATCTAGACCGCTCGCAAGGCTCTCATCCGACATCTTACTGCGTCTCTCCCAGAGGTTCACAGGACATCTGCAAAGCTCGAGTCGATCCGCTTCCGTTCAATCCAGATGTCCGCCCCGGCGTTTTCGAACGATGGCACGCGGCAGCCTGGCGCCTCTTCTGCGGCGACCAAGCCCGACGATGAAGATGAAGAGGATGACAGTGACGAAGAAAAGGAGGACAATCACGCTCGGAAGCGTGCGCGCAGATGGCGCGATAGAGCCAATGGCAGGGAGGAAGAAGAGACAAAAGGCAAGAAGAAAGCTTTCTTGACGGCAGCGCAGAAGAAGCGCATTGCGTACATCACCGGCGAAGTCCACGAAAAGGCGGACTCTTGCAACGCATATGCCGTGTGGGAGGTTGCTGCACGGTCCGAGAGCAAGGTCACACCGCAAGAGATTGCAGCGCTCGTTGTGAAGTATGCGAACAATACAGTCTTTGAAGGGCACAACCTGCGTGTAGACGTTTCTGGCAAGACTGCTGAAGTCGAAGGGCAAACGAAAACGCCGCGAGAACTAGCGTTGGAGCAAAAAGCAAAGCTTGAAGAGGATAAACGAACGCTCTATGTTGGCTCGTTGGACTTCGAAGAGAGAGAACAGGCGGTTAGGGAGCTCTGCGAGAAGCTGATGAAGGAGGAACGAGGGGCCCCGTCTTCTGGCGATGCATGGGTTGAGAGAGTCAGATTGATCAGAGACCCGGAGACAGGACTGGGCAAAGGCTTCGCATATGTTCTTTTCAAGGTGAGTTCAAGTACCTTTGGAGACAGACATAAGCACTCCGACTAACGGAAAACCTTTGCTTCTCGCCCCTCTTGCTATTGTGCAGGATCGCGAATGCGTCGATGAGATGCTAGCTCTCGACGGCGTCCGCGTGAAGCTCTCGAAGCGCAAGCTCCGACTTGATCGCTGCAAATCAAGCGGTCAAAAGCTTGCTCTGCGAGGGCAGTCCAATGCATTTGAGCGATCAAAGGCTGGAGCTGCAAAAGGCGCGGACAAGGCACAATCAGGCGACAAGAAGCGAGGACGAAATGCTGTGCCTGGAGCCGACTCGACAGACAAGAAGCGTTCCCGAGACAGGCCAACCACTTCTGCCTCAACGCCCAAACGTGCACCCGTACCACGCCCAGATATCGGCGACTCCCTCCGCTCTCTTTCCAAAGATGAACGCAAAGCCGTCAAGTCCGGCGATGAAGAGCGCTTGAAACGTCGCTTGGAAAAGAAACAAGCGAAACGCGAAGGACTAAAAGCTGAAAAGGCAAAGGAAGCGCTTGATAGGAAGATCAAGTCCGCAAAGACGGGAAGTGGTCCTACTGCTGGGCGAAGAAGTGGAGGCCCAGCGAGGGAGGGCAAGAAGAAGACTAGGGTCAGAGAAGCGGCCTCGCTGAAGAAAAACCAGAAGAAGATTACTTGAGCTGGCTTGTAATCACTCATCTGCTGGCCTGCTCGAGGAACGGACTGTAATGATCTTAATGCATTATTACATCGACACGAGAAGGACTTGCTGACGTGCAAAGAAATACGGACGTCTAAACTGATGCAAACAACGACACCTTGACCCCATTCCACGACTACTTGCATACTGTACATAACCTGCACTACCGCGATGTCCTGATCATCGCTTCCGTCTCGGCGCCTTCACCGTGTGCAACACGATGAAAGTTTGATTCGCTGCTCTCCGGCTTCGTTTCCTGATAGTCTGCCCATCCGACGGCTACGAATCCAGAAAGCACGAGTGCTGCGCCGATCAGCAATGGAAGGCCCCCTATCTTGGTGCCCCGCGCGAGGTCACCTAGTACTGCTAGTGGAATGGTGAGAGATAGCCCGAGCGTGACTGCTAGTGGAGAAGTCATGAGCTGCAGGACACAAAAGCCATGGCCGGGTCAGCCTGTGCGCAATGTAGGTACGGGCAATGTCGCGTTGAGCCTCACCATGGACAGCATCATGGTCATATCCGACACGAACGTGATCATCGCATTGACGAAGAGAAAAATAACGAGCTCGGTACTGCGTGGCCATTCTAGCGTTTCATAGCCTGTGAGGTGGAGGACGAGGAGGATCGGCCAAAAGAGAAGAATATTCCATCTGATCAGGCGAGCGCCAAGCGGCGAGTCAGTCTCTATTGTATACGGCTAGTCTATGAAGCTAGCATGCACTCACGCTCCAACGAAGCCAAAGAACAAAGTCATGCTGATTCTCGTCTCGTCGCCTGTTTTGGCTTTGAGCAAGAGGGTGTACATGGCATAGCAGAGCGCCGATGCGATAGCCAAGAGATCCCCAATGATGGCATGTTTAGGGATCTTGGGGTTATCATGTAGACCTTGCCCATCTTCTGATGACTCGGGCACAATTTCATCGTCTGCCATCGAGACGAGCACGACGCCCACTATGCTAGCTGCAACCGCGAGTACGCGGACGAGGTTGAAGCGCTCGATCCCGAATATGCTCCCTAGAACGAGAGTGAAGAGACCGCTGAGACTGCTCAGGATCGTCACGCTGCTGACGGATGTCTGAGCAAGGGCCATGTTGATGGTCACATTGGCTGCGAACCTGCGTATGAGGAAAGCCGCGTACACATGAGTGTCCTAGTCAAAGGAGCGGGATCTGAACAGTCAGGCTCACCATATTGTGGAAAACATGAGCGCAACGACGGAAGTCTGCTTGATTGTAAGCGGTGGTAAAGCGTCGCTGCTTTCTTGGTGCAGCATGACTTCAGACGGTGGCGCGTCTATCGAGCCGGACCTCGATAGTGGCGTGTACTCGTCTCTGCAAAACGAGTGGCAGGGACGATATTAGGAACACAAGAAAGATTGCGGATACGTCAAAGGTGTGCTCACTGTCGGTCTTCCTCGCCCTTGACGAATAGGCCCCTGTGTGAACCTCTTAGCCGCCGTATCGCATAGCTATACCCGGGCTTTATGAGGTATAGAGCGAAGCTTGCGGTGCACAGGTAGGTTGTCAGGAAGGCTGCGAGCGACAGACAGGTCAACTTTATCACTCTTGTAGCACTGCAGAGCATCTCAGCTTACGCTTGTTGTAATCCAGGTCCGTGAACATGGCCTGCGGTAAAAAAGACAATCGGGCGATGAGCTTTTGAGTCATCTGCACGTCGAGGGCTTGCCAGCATTTACATTGGTGATGAAGGATGACCTAGATGGCAAGCAGTCAGCATGAAGTAGCAGTAAACCCGAACAGACGCCCGCCTACCCCGTCCACAAGCATATCACACAGAAGAGCAAGGCCAGTCCAAGGCCCTGTCTGCCTGCCGGCGTGGACCAGCGCGACTCGTCTGCGCCGCCATCGTCAGGCATTTCTGCCTGCTAGATGCGCGGTTACTACCGGCGTGCGTGCTTGCAATGTGGTCCTGGTTGTTCGCCCATGCGTCTGCCTGGATGGAAGCAAGCTGGCTCGTGGAGGATTTACAGCATGTTCAAGCGCGCGATCGGCAAGCACACGCAGAGAGCCAGAAAGTGCAGCAGCGAGTCTTGTCTTGCTCACTATACTGTATTTCCAGCTTGCGAGCGAGCCTGTGCTGGCCTTGATAGATATCCTGCGACTGCAGCTTCATGCGATAATAGTGGCGTTGTCCCAGCGTGTATACAGACGTATGGGCACCGCGGTACTGGAGAATGGTCACAACACACGCACAGGCCAAGCAGGACCTCCAGAGTTGTTGTTTGAACGTAATACATAGATTTCCAGACCTCCAAGACCGCATATCTTTCCATTCAGCTTTTCATCGGTATGCCCCCAAGTACCCTCCCTGCTCGCCCTCGTCTGCGCCTTTTGCGCCTGTTCCAGCTCCCAACACAGTCTTTCCGGGCATCTCTGCGCATGTAGAGCAAGCTCGGGACTCTCTGTGATGGTTCAACGGCCTTGTAGCTCTCTTTGACTGTATTTCAGCTCGCTGCTGTCCGCGAGCTTGGAGCAGCCATGACCACAAGGTCGGGCAGCGAGCGTGAGCTCAAAGTGGGAGGTGAGCAGGGGATAACACAGACTCTGTTATGCAAAAGAGACACTCGTACTGATGCTATGCAATGGTGCGATTGGGCAGACCACGCCTATGTCGCCCCGCCCTTCAACCAGCGCGCAGGCTCGCCCTTCCTGCTGGTCCGCATCATCGACCTCCCTGCGACTCCCGCGGGGGAGACTCCAAAAGCCAGGGTTTCCTACTACCTCCGTCGACGAGATGTCACAAACCGCTCACTCGCAGATCATCGCGTCGTCTTTGCGACTTTTATGGACGGCACCGTCCCTCTGGCTCATATTCGCGGAAAAGTACAGGTCATGCATAGAGACTATCTCGAGGACCCAGAAGCTTTCAAGCGCCAGGACGATGCGTTTGTCTTTTCGCAGGTGTGTACATATTTAAGTTAAATGTTGCATGCACGCTCTCTGGCTCATTTTACAATCTCATGGCTGCCGCCGACGCCCTTTTTGTATGGAATGGACCCCCCTCCGCGCTTGCTGCGCTTCACACGTATAATGTAGATCTACGACCGCTTCATGCACAAACCCTTCGATCTAATACCAACATCGAGAGTCATGAATGCTCCTGGTAGGTTTCGGAAATCGAACATCTGAAGATCCCTGCAAGCGCTAACATGTCGCGCTTGTCCATTTCTCGTTGGTGGCTGATTTCCTCGACAGACCATGTCCTTAGCCACCTCCGATCAAGCTATGAGTTCGTATGCACCGAGCTTGGAACATCAGCAGAGCTATGCGATGCCATGCGAGGCTGTGTCGCGTGTCACTCGTATGCCTCAAAGTAAGCGGTTTCGAATTTCATTATAGTTTGTCAGCTGCAAGCGTGCGATACTAACGACCTCTTGTGGATGCCGCAGAGACTCATCCGTCACATGCACCATATGTAGCAAGACCTACCATCTTGGCTGTGTAGAACCTCCACTACCTCGTAAACCCGCACTGGGATGGAAGTGGTCCTGCATAAAATGCACAATGGAGCAAGAAGAGACAGACGAGTCCGACTCGGATACAGCTGGCGCTGCTGCTGCTGCTGCTGCTATTGCCTCTGCACCTGCGGTAGAAGAGAGAAAAGCGCCCAGAGTGTCGCGTGCTAAAAAGACGCCGCAAAGTGCTCCTGTCCGTAACGGCAAGCTTGATAAAGGCAAAGGTCCTGCAGGTAAGCACTCGTGGCATTCACTTTTCCTACTAATATAGGAATGAAGAGTACATCTTACCGAAACCCTTTGACAAGCAGTCCAACCTCAACTTGACGTTGCAAAGTGGAAAATGACCAAAGGCTGGCCGTATCGCTATTTTGGTCAACATGTTCAGCCAGAGAGCATCTTAGGTACGTCTGCCTGAAGCTTAGGCCGGCAGCGGGGACGTTTCAGCCGACTTTGAGCTTGTATAGATCCACACGATCCAATCTGGCCTCGCGCTTCAACGGTCAGTATACCGCCGGAGATACTACGTTGTGACTCTTTGCTAATATTCAATCATCTGTACAGCGCGTCGGCACTAGATTTCAAGTGCTCGAGCTGCCGGGCGACGTTCCCGATACTGCTCGCCGTCGCATACCGCCGCCCAAGATGCCGAAGCGTGGTCGAGCGAAAAAGATGACTACTACAGCAGCTCCCGAGCCAGAGAGGGGCGAAGACGAATCTGGCGATTTCATCTGGCGGCCGGAGCATCCCATCCTAGAACCGGCAACGGAGGCATACCTAAATTCATTGCATGACTGCAAAGTGGCCGAAAAGTGCGGCAACGTCGATGTGCTCGTGCAGGCACTGCGTCAGCTTGGCAAGACCAGCACACCTGGCCAGCAGGCGCAATGCTGCTCGAGTTTTCAGCCTCAGACCGTGGCTAGCTCGAGCGTGACGCCATGGACACCGTATGCCAAAGAAGTTTTCGATCAAGACCTGGCGGAACACGAAGATGAGCTTGGGCAGTATTCGCGCTCGAAAATGAAGAAGAGCAACGGCGATGTCGTGCATCGCTTTTACCGAGAGAAAGGCTACGAAACCCGCTTCATGCATCAGGACGACCCTGCACGAGACAAGTTCACTGGCGCCGGTCCGCAGGGCATTGATGCTGAACATGGCGAACTTACCGACGCAGACAACGACGACGACCAGTCGTCCTTGGCTGGCGATTTGCCAACCAGCGACAATCCTTCATTAAAGCGGCGCTGTGCATTCTGCCATGGACATGAGTCCAAGGAATGGTACAAAGCTCCAGACGGAGTTGGGGATGCTGAGTTACCGAAAGCGTTCCGTGTAATGTGCGATGTTTGTGCGGTGCAATGGCGGCATTGTAAGTCCACCCTCGCCCTCAGAGCTGTATCCGCCGCTGATTGTGCTTAAAGATGGCAACGCTCGACCCAGTCCAGCAGACGCTGCAGCTGAGGCTGGTAAGTTTCCCCTTGCTCTGGCTCTTCTCGCTCCAAAAGGTGGCTCAGACTCTTGTTATGACAGCGCGAGAGGAGCATAACAGCAATGGGCAAGTTGAGGACGACGAGCCTAATGACTTGTCGGATAGTCCACCATCAACGGCTAAGACGAAAAAGAAAACGAAGGGCAAGCCTGGACCGAAACCGAAGAAGGCAGTCGGAGAGCCACTGCCGAGAACGCCTGGGGTTCCTGTTAGATCGTAAGTTCATCAAAATGGTATGGGCGCTTTCTCTTGGCGCTGACGTTGACGAGTCCTATCCATCCACTCAATCCGCAGCTGTGTTATTTGTAAACGACCGGAACCCAGAGCCTTGACCTATGTCTGCAAGGTCTGCAACGTCGCTGTGCACGCTGCATGCTACGGTGTGATACCAGACGCCGACTACCTGGTAGAGTGGACTTGCGACGGCTGCGAAAGCGGCAACGGCCCCGATGCATACGAGAATGTGAGTCTTTCTCGTCAGGTCAGGTCACTATAAGGAGTGTTCTTAACAATGTTTTGCAGCAATGCGGTCGATGCGTATTGTGTCCTTCCGATTCGAAATACACTGGAGGGATGACAGCGCTCGACGCCTACAAGGTGGTTCAGGACGACTATAGGGAGCAGTCCGACAAACCCAAGTGCGTATGGGCTCCTAAGTCGACCGTCAGAACATGTTGCTGAATCATTGTGCAGGCTCATTCATCTCTTGTGTGCACTATGGCATTTCGAAGTGCTGCTAACGACGGTCGATGGCAAGCTTGGTGAAGCGTTACACGTGAGCCAGATAGAGGGCGCAAAGACGACGAAGGTAAGTCCCCGCGGCGGAGGAGAGCTTCTTTGTGTATCGCAGGGACACTGATCATTGCGATAGTGCTGTGCGATTTGCGAGAACGCCGCAGGGGCTGTTGTCAAGTGCGAAGGATGCGACAAGAACTTTCACGTCAGCTGCGCTTGGAGCTCGGGATACCGCTTCGTCTTCGAGATCATGCAACCCAAGCACATGTACGTGCATCGACTGCCAAAAGCAACCTTTAAAACCGAGACTGGCGACATGAGGCCGGTCATCTTCTGCAAAGGTCATCCTTGGCTTTATACCCGCCTCATGTATGATGTCGGTCAGCGTGACCGTGACCGAGACTTGGTAAGCAGCACCCCAACACGTTCGCTGGACTTCACCCGGTGCTAACGATTCTGGTGACCATTCAGACGGCCCTGATGACATTCGCCAAGGTAAGGAATGGCCATATACTAGCAAGTGTGCACAATGCTGAGTTTTGATGGTTGGTAGTACATGAAACACCCAAAACTTCACGAAGATTACCCCTTCTTGCGCAAAGTGCGAATGCTTGATTCGAACCTGTTTGATCGGGCGCCAGAGCCCACATCTGAGCCCAGGGATGACTTACCAGGTATGCAGGTACATTGAAGCAGGTCTGAATCAGACTGAAGGACATGTCCTCCATGACATCCAGATAATATCACAGACGTGTACGAGACTAAAGCGCCTTATATCAAGCCAGAGAAGAAGAAGCGGGCGCGCAAAGCTGGCTCCGAGGCGAGCACTACTCCAGCGACTGCTGCACCGCCGGCGACTGCAAGCTCGATAGCCGAGAATGGGTCGCGCGCCAGTTCAAGCGTACCAACAGTTCTCCCATCTACGTCAGCTGCTAGTAGCGTGACGGGCAAGAAGAGAAAGCGCAAAGTGGCGGTGGATAAAGTCTCCGAGTCGGAACACTCTTCTTTGTCGGAAGACGAAGTCATGCCGTCAGCTACAACAAGTCGGGCCAGAAACGCTACTAGACCAGGTCGAGGAGTGACACTCCAGGACATCCTGAACGAAGAGAATGCTGATCCTCCCGCCTCCTCCACAAGCATTTCCGGAACCATGCCAAAAGCCAATGGAAATGGCAGCGATCCGAAGCGTCCCAGTCCTGCTATCCCCGCAGCCCCAATGGAGCGCGTGGTCTTGATGGCTCCAGCTCCGGCCCCCCGCAGAATTGTACCAGAGATGATGCACAGACCACCCCAGCCGTCACCTCAGCAAGCTTCTCGAAACGACCCAATATCGTATTCTACGGCTACTCGTCCGCGGTCACCTCCACTTTACGACCTTGCTCATGCGGATCAGAGCACCAGGCCCGCGCCTCTCTGGCAGCCTTTGACGCTGCACAATCTCACCCATGCGCGATATAATCCCTTGTATGCACATGAGCCGGTCCAAAGCGCAACAACCCCAGCATACCCACCAAGGTACCGCTTCGACGCAATCGCGCGACCCGCACATGCCGAAGACACTGTTACACCTCCTCATTATTGCATGCAAGATGCAACACCCTCTCAAAACCCACCTGATGCTGTCACGCATTCATCCGCACACCTGCAGGCAATATCACCGCGCGAGCACTCAGAGGACTCGGGCAAAGCAGAACAAACTCGTCATGTCGATATAGCAGCTTGATCTTTATAGACAGCACATCGTTGTTCGTCTGCTTTCAATCCTTACATTTTTTATGGCTACAGATGCAGACGAGACGGGATGCTGCTGTAGACGCGAAGTTCGGTGATCTGACGCTCGTTGCTGCCGGCAATCAAGCCCTTCGTGAATACCAAAGAGTATAAGCGGATTTGTTGGCTGAAGCGACCTGTGCTTCCGTCAGGCGCCCAATCTTGCTGTCGTTCAAATCATGCCAATGCCCTCGACTTCGAACGAAAGCGGTATCTGTGAAAAAGCTGTCAGAGCTGGCTTACAGGATTTATGGTAGGAAGAGCTTACAGTGTCCGCTGCTAAGGTTTCCGAAATGATTACTGACAGCATGCAAGTCGTACATGCATGTTGCTGGATCGTCTATGGTGTGTCCGATAGCGTGCTCGTATTTTGCCTTGACCTTGGGCGGCAGAGGCGGCGGGAGATGTGGCTTCATGTCTAGACCGCGTACGGGGAACATTACTGCAGTATCGATCTTGTCGGTGAAAGGTCCATGGAAGGAGAAACGCTTGAGGTGGATGAGGAGGATAGGTGGAAGGCGGGAGATCGTCAATGCTTTTGAAGCACGGCGTGGCTTTTTGCACTTTGGACAGTTCCAGGCATCATCGCCGTCGAGGACTTCTGGCTGCGTGAAGAACTCGATGCATTGAGACAAGGTGACTTGCGTGACACCTTTGCCGGCAGGTATGGGCAAAGAGAGATACATGAAGGTATTGTACGTTGTCGAAGTCTGGTGGAAGATCAGACAATCGAGGTTTAATCTCAATGTCATGGCGACTTGACTGCATGACTGAGACTCACTGCTCCGCAAGTCAAGCATCTCAATTGACTCTTGTACTGGCCTTGCAACAGTCGCACAATAATGCTGTCATCGCGACGAAGGTAGATGTTCCATTCCCGCTCGGCAGCAATCTGGGTCGGCAACGTCTCGAGCTCCTTCTCTCGCTCGGGGGTGAACTCGATTGGAGGCGGCTTGTCCAGAACAAGATTGAGATCCTCATGTAGACCATCGAGCATGAAGGCCAGGAATTCCTGACTGTCATGCTGATCTGATCCTTTAAACTGCGGTGCGAACCGACAGATTGCGTCCCTGAATGTGACTGGAGCGAGGAAGCTGTACTGCTCGCTCCATAGCGATTGAACTAATTGCGCAACTGCATCTGCAAGCACGCCTTTTGTACCCAGAAAATTTGTCCTGTTGATTGCTCGCTTGTAGCTGCCTTCCTTGAAGAAGCGAGCCAGTGGTATCGTCGCGCTCATGCACTGCACCATGGAGTTCATATAGCATGTGTTTCCCAAGTTCTTCAACCCTGTAAGTCCGACGATACCGTCGCCAAGCGCGGTCATCTGTTTCGGGAAGTTACCATGAGCAGGCGAGGTGAGGTAGTCGCCAGACTGGTAGAGGTGTAGTGGAGTAGTTGGCGAATCGAGGAACGATGAAGCCGCTCTCGCCAAAGCAGGCGCAGGGCGCTGGACGTTATTGACGATATCCGTGGCGATGGTTGGCGTCGAGCGAACAGCAGGGTCCATGAATCGCTGCTGACGTTGCTGCACAGTCGGGTACTCGATCGGTCTTGCTTGCTGGTAGGACTGATTGAAAGGCATCGGAGGTTGTGAGGTCTGATAATTGTTGCGCGGAGGTGAAGGGTAGCCATCAAAATAGTCGCCCGAGCCTTGCCTTTGCGGGTAGGACGTGTTGCGGAAGGAAGAATTGGGGTAGGCTTCGTAGGGAGAAGCTGGACCAGTTCGGTGCACAGCGACTGGTGGCGCTGGCATACCTGGGGCATAGGCAGGAGGTGGAGGACCAGGCATCTATGAACAAAGACTTAATCAGTGCTTCTTCTAGACTTGGGCCCGACCAAGTAAAAGTGTTCACTTACCGTGGCGGTATGCAGAGGTGGTGGTGAAGCTATGTTGCCATCTCCAGACAGAACCGCTCTACGATGCTGACGCTTCACGTCTGGACTCGAAGCCATAGCATCGGAGCCATACGACTTTTGTGCAAGCTGATTCTCCGCTTGTGCGCGATTGGCCAACATCCTGCCAAGGAAGCTCAAGTTCAGTTCGGGCTTCAGAACACAGGAGAGCATGAGGTGCCGCGCAACTCACGCTTGGTAGTCGTCTTCGTACGGCGCTGGAACTCCATTTGGGCGCGAAGGCTGCAACGGGGGTGTTGCCGAATAGTCCGGCTTGCTCTGCTGTTGCTGTCCATGCGGATCAGGTGAGGGTGAGTGACCCTGAGAATGTTGCGAGTGATGCGAGTGATGGTGGTAGCCATGCAGTGGTGCATGCTGCACGTAGGTCTCCTTCTGAATGCCCTGGTCGCCAATCTCCCTAGCCCATGCTTCGAATCCACCGACAAGAAGCAGCGGACTCCGCTTTAGTCGCTTGCCTTGATCCGAAAAGTTGAGTTCGTAAATTGCGCTGACCAAGCCAGCGAGTGTCCTCGCATTGACAGCTCCGTCTTCCACTTGATCTGCAATGTTCCTGAACGTGACTGGTCCGTTGCGCGGCGTTGCTGAAGCCGAAGGGGTAGAGTTCCGTGAGGGCAGCGCTCGCGTACTTTTGTCGTAGATAACGATAAGGTCGTACGCCGCGCGGTCATGGAAGGCTTTACGCTCTGCCTCAGGGGAGACAATGAGAGAGTTTTCGATGCTTGCTGCTGAGGAATTGCTAGAGAGTGTGAAAGGTTCAATGCACACGACAGGTCCCCTAATATGACCATTCGAAAACTCGCGCCGTGTGCGCACATCAAGGAGCAGGATAGACGGCCGCCCCGGCTGCTCTGCACTCGATAAGAAGCGCCATAAATCCTGTGCGTCGATGGTAGTTGCGCTTCGGTTCGGTAATGACGGCAAGCTCGGTGGCTTGGGTAGCGGCCGTGGCGGTTTTGACAAAGGACCGCTGGCAGATGGGGTTGACGACTTGCTGGGTGGCCCGCCATACGCGTTTTGAGAGTGGATGAAGTTGCTAGTAGGTCTGCTCGTCGGCGCTGTGCTTGCGCTCCCTCCAGTCGAGTGTGTCCGAACGGTGCTCTGCGACTCTGAGCGGCTCGCTCGTCCATTTTGCGCGCCCTGACCAAACGTGTCTGCTGACGAGGATGGCGCAGGGTGAAACGGCTTGACCACGCCCGAGTGTTGGCCTGTGCTACTACTAATGTCGAATCCAGCCTGCTCAACGTCTGGAAAGCGATCTGCGAATCTGTCTGCGAAATTGTCGAGCGACGATGGTGAGGCCATCGCTGCGAACCGAGTGCGCAACTCGTGTGCCGCAGACATGTCGGCGTCTGCATCCGTTGATGCCCCCGACAGAGGTGGTGATGCTGCCGCTGCTGCTGCATCGAGTATGCTGCCTGTCGCCGACTCGTAGGCCCCTGCTGCGTCGGTTGGCAGCTGGTCGAGGTCGAGCGAGGTGCTTGTCGCTGGCCCAGAGGCGTCTGGCGGACCACCAGCGGCGGGCGGGGCCGAGCCAGGCCGGTCAGAGTGGTCGTCTGGGTCGGCTAGAGGCGGCGAGGCGACTTTATTGCGCAGTTGAGTGCTGCTGGCTTTCGAATTCAGGCCATACGATGGCCATGTTTCGTGCGGCTCGGATTCCTGCGAATACGCAGAGGGTACCGTCGAGGGCTGCGAGATGGCCAAGCTGCTCTCTGGCGTCTCCGAGGAGCGCGAATAGCCGCTTGTGCTCTCACCGTATTGATTGTATGAGGTGGGAGAGCGCAAGGAAGAGACGCCGTTGACTGCTGGCTTGGGTGCGACCGGCGGTGGCTGTGGGCGCGCGCCACTGCCGTCGTGTGGCGCCGCATGCGAATGCGATGACGATGGTGAGTCTGACGAGTGGTGATGGCCGCTCAAACCACGCAGGCCTGCGTTCTGCAGCGCGGCCATGCGCTCTCGGAGCCCGCTCGAGACTCGCCCATGTGCAGCAGCGGTGCTCGCCGGCTTGGAGGCCTGCGTCGGTGTCTGCTGGAAAGAAGGCGAGGATGGAGATTGCAAGGCGTATGCTGGCTTGGAAGAGGAAGGAGGGATGGGTGGAGGAGCTGCCTTGCCAGGGATGAGTTGCGAAGGATGCTGAGTGGTGGAAGCGGACGATGTCGATGATGGGCTTGGGGTGTGCCCGCTGGAGCCATTGCTTGAGGACGAGTGCTGAGGGTGCAGGGGCGCAGACAGTGAGGCATGATCACCATTCACAGCAGGCTTTCCGCTCGTGCTGCCATTCGTCGCCCCTCCCGTCTTTGATGATGCTCGCCTGTGCTCCTCCTCCTGCTGGGCAATCGTCGTCTCGAGCTCGCTCATCCGGCTGCGCGTGGGGTGGATCTTGCTCTTGAGGTCCATGTACGAGTAATATTCTGGGCTACTCTTGTGCGTATTGTGCTGGCTGAACTCTGGGTGGTCCAGCATGTGTCGCAGCAGGCTGTGTGTGGACGTCTGTCATATCAGCTCCACTTGAGCTTCATCGGCTCGCACATGCAACCCACTTGGCCGTCTTGCGGTATCCAACATACGCCTCTGCAACTTCACCTCTGTTATCTGCATCCTGCGCAATGTTGCGCGTCTTGTGCGCCGCGTGCAGCCAGCTCTTGAGACCAAAGTGGCTGTCGATGTGCGTCACCTTTGCGCGCTCTTTGAGCTCTGCCAGCGAGGGAGGGGCTCCATTGCGCCCGACACTGCTGCTCCCAGCGTGCGCCTCGGCTATCACTGGAGCGGTGGAGGTCGCCATTGCGGCCGCCTCCGTCTGGCCAGCGTCGCTTTGCTTGGTGAGCGGTTGCTGTTGAGTCGGTGTCTGCGAGAGAAGCACAAAGAGAGCGAGTAGGAATGTGCAGCAAATAAGGCTGGTGGTTGTCAAGCAAAAATCCACGAGATGGTCTGTGTCATCAAGTACAAATGTGATATGAAATAGCTGCTATGCACACAATGGACGTTCAGGCTGGACAGTCCTACCAGTCTCCCAAGAGATTGGTGGCAAAGAGCTGCACCTGCTGGAGACGCGCATTCGTGTACGTAGGATGTACATACGCCTCCAGGCATCCCGCTCATTACTCCTTTACGTACACCAGCTTGGTCTCGGCCCGCTTGTCGCCGCCAGTCGTGACAACTCTTCGCACGAAATGGCCATCCTCGATGAGCCAGACCTGTCTAGCCTTCCACTTGCCGTCCGCGCTCTGCACCTCTGCCTCTACGATCTCTTCATCCTCCTTCAATCCCTGTGTCAGGAAGTCGTCGCTACCTTGCAGCTTTCCCGGCGTGGTCCAGCGACTCTTGCTGCGGACCTTGCCCAGGAAGGGATCATCGTCTTCGCGATCCTGCCATTTAAAGTCCCATTGCTCTTTCACAGCAGGGATTGACGCGGTCGTAGACTGGTCGATGTGCAGCTCGTCGCCTTTCTCCGCGATTGAGAGGTTCACGGGCGCGTGCGACACGGCTGACCGAAGCAGCTTGTTGAAGCCTTGGATCTCGAGCACTGGCGTCACATCGGATGATAGGTCCTTGCTCATCGACCACTTGCCAGACAGGTTTTTGAGACTAATAGCACTCATTGTAGTGTCTGCATATAGAAAGAGGTTAGTCGGTGCTGAAAAGAGCTGCCAGTTGATGGAGCCGCTCGCGCACGTGATGAAGAGAGGCTGCGATTGTAGCCAATGTCCCAGTAGAAATACGTATGAGGAGTGAAGCGCGCAGGCCTTGACAGGTACACTACTGTGGGTCCAGTGGCCTTCTGCGCATGAAAGGATGCCAGAGAGGAAGAAGCAAGAACGGAGAAAGCAAAAAGCTGCAAGCTCACGTCAGTACGGGGCTCCATCATCGATGATCGCAACTTTCGAGATCTGGATCAGCGAATTTCAAACGTGCCAAAAAGGTGCGTTGTGATATCCCCAACAGACCGCTATTACGGTGTCTCATTGCATCTTCCAGCAAGATATTCCCCTCGATGAACTGATAGATATAAAAAAAGGCTGCTAATTTCTACATTGGATAGGTGTGCCAGTAGGTTGTATTCGCGGGACATGCCAGTCCGGGCGAGTTTACCATGGGCAACCGCATTGTCGATCTGGAGCGACCGGATACAGAGATGGTGTGTCCAGCACGATGTCTTGCTTCGCATGTGCAGAAGGACAGATGCGATTGGAGCGACAGGGCTAGTCGATAGCTCCTTGCCGCGCTAGAGGAGCTCTCCATTGAGAAGGGAGTGATGACCTCGTGATAATGAGCGTGTGGCTTGCTTCGAGAGAAGGATAACTGAAAGCTACTGGGCAGCTTTTGCCGGCCGGCCGGATGGTCTGGTGAAGCAGAGGCAGTCGCATCGAGCGCGCTGCTTGCTTAGGTACGGAGAGAACGAGTGTCCTTTATCGAGCCTTTCCTCAGAAAGTCGGTCAGCTACTGGTCTGAGACGATGCAGGCTTTCGAGTAGCTCACCAGTCGATGATCGTCTTTACACTGATACGGCATTGAGAGTGACAGTCTCGCAGCCAAAGGGAAGGTCGTCGGCGCGATATGTCGCAATGAACCAGGGCTGTGACGCGCAAGTGAGATCCGTGAGTGATAAGGCCCTGGAGGTTGATGTCTCGTCTTGGTGCGAGAACTCACATTCTCGTCGCCATTAGGGCAGATGGCCCAAGAGCTAGTAGTATCGAAAGTGCACGTAAAGCTCTCGCCTACGATCCTGCACGTCGATATAGTGTAGCCGTTCTCATTGATCGTTCCAGGTGTGTCGAAGAAGATGGCAGCGGCATTCTCATCTGCAATGTCAGCCACAAACTCCCTGCTTGCAGTACTGAAAGCACAGCTGTCAGTCAATCCAAATGTTGTTGCGTCACCGGCTGAAGCGGCTGGCACGACATTGAACGTCGAGTCGCTCTCTTGATACGGCGTGAAGGCCAAATATTGGTTGTTGTATCCTGCGGCGTCACCAGTGATGTCGGACATTTGGAGAAGGAAGCTCGAGGGTCCTCCGCATCGGCTGCAAGTAGCATGAGCAAACGACATTGTTAGCTCGGAGTGAGCACATGGGAGCACTGAAGTATGCGCGAACACCGCAACTACCCACCTAGCGATTGCGGAAGGGAGATTTTGGCGCTTGTTCATGCGTCTCATTCCGTGATTCATGCGACGGACAACCTGGTCCCTGTTTGTCTGGCGCAGAGCCATGGCCCTAGGTCCGACAGCCATTGCTGGAGCTGCGACTTGCCCACCACCGATGACGGCCGAAGCGCCAACGGAGAGCAGGACAGCGAGTGTGCTGAGGAAGTGCATGTTTGTGTGGAGGTGGTACTGAGGTTTTGAGCTGAACGTCTAGCGCTGAGCGTCTGTATTGCGCGAAAAAGAGATGGGAGAGCCTGCTGTCAGCCACCTTTTGGGACAGCGGTGCGAAGCCACAGCGCCAGAAGCAGAATGACTAGCGCTTTGCGTCGTGCAGGCAAGACTCACGCAAAGAGGAGCCTATGTGTGGCGTGTGAGTTCCGAAGGGATTGTGGATGTGGTGGTTGATGAGAGAGAAGAGAAGAGAGCAACGACGGAGGGGGGAAGGATCAGCTGAGATCAGCAGCGAGACGGAAGAATCAGCGTTCTGAACTTGGGGGATGCCGTGCTTGGCCTCTCTCTCTGCGGGCTTTTCGAAGCTTTGCGCCAGATCGTGGTTGAACGAGGATCTACGCGGACGAGACCAACTCCGCGCGCAGCTTCTCGGCGCACACGCAAGGAAGATAAATGCGAGGCATGCATGACGACATGTGAGCTGTCTGTCGGTGACGTGCGTGAGGGAGCGACCTTGTCACGTTGCTCCACGGTGTGCTGGAGAGAAGAAAAGCCAGCAGAGGTCGGGGCCGGACTCTGCAGCTTGCCGGATCTACGGAGGGGACCATGCCATCTGACAGGCTTCGAGGCGGCCAGCGGATTGTCTTTGTGCTGTCTCATGCTCATCTACTACTACTGCTCTTGCACCGCTGCTCTGGCGTATCTCACACTGTCAGTGCAGAGTTGCGATGTGTGTCGCTGCAGGAAGTCGCCACAATCAGATAAGCGGGGAGTGCCTACTGTATCGCATCAACAGCTGCAACGTAGACCTATGGTCTTGAGAGAATGTGCGCCGAGATGTGGCTGCAGTGATCCGTCTTGGCCGGAACATCGCTTCTCACAGAGGTGGTAGTGTGTCCGCTGCCCTCTCTGAGCTTGCTGCTCCCACGGCCCTACAAGTCTGATGAGCGAGCTGGCTGGCGTCGGCAGGTCAGCAACGAGCACAAGCACTCGAGTCAGCCATAGCCATGTCATTCATCATCCTGCCAGCCAGCTGCCTCGTCGTGCTCCTCTTCTGCTGATCGCGCTCTTCTGTTGTCCTCGACTTGCATGCCTTTGACGACGATGCTGGGAAGAGCGGCCATGAGCAGCGAGGACACGCGCTGAGACACGGCCACAGCAGGAGCAGGAGGAGATTCACCACTCCTTGGGGCCGCACCATGGCCCCCCACGGCCAGTCGCTGTTCCAGCGTGCGCTCCCGACCGTCCTGCCCGAGCTCAAGTTCTGGTGGGTGCGGCCAGAGCAGCCAGACCCACGGGGCGTCAACGAGACGCTGCTCGAGCGCTTCGGGTACAATGATATCGACGAGGTGTACTCTCAGAGCGCGACCTACGAGCGCTGGGTCCAGCCGAGCCAGGAGGAGCTCGCGCGGACGGTCGAATACGATATGAGCGATGTCGACAAAGAGTGGCTCGACAGCGTCAACGCAGAGCGCAGACGCGATGGAATCGACACTGTACCCTACGACGTCTTTGAAATCATCATTGACAAGCTCGAAAAGGAGTGGTTCGACCTCCAGAGGCACATCCCCAAGCCGCCAGCGAGCATGCTCGTCGAGGACAGCAAGTGCGCCATCTGCGACGACGGCGAGTGCGAGGCCAGCAACGCGATTGTCTTTTGCGACGGATGCAATCTCGCGGTCCACCAGGGTGCGCCATAGTCCCTTCCAGCTCTCCCTTCTTGTGCTATTGCAGGACCCCTCCATGCTGATGATGATCGACTATCGTGACCTTTACACACAGACTGCTATGGCGTGCCCTACATCCCAGAGGGACAGTGGCTCTGCCGCAAATGTACAGTCTCTCCGGACAGGCCAATCGTGCGTAAAAGTCCCGTCCCGATACGCGCACGCAACACTGACATTTTCCCGTTTCTATCTCTCCCTGGCAGTCCTGCCTACTGTGCCCTGGCTACCACGGCGCCTTCAAGCAGACCATCAACGGCCAGTGGGCCCACCTCCTCTGTGCGATCTGGATCAACGAGACATGCGTCAACAATACCGTCTACATGGAGCCCATCGACGGCATCGATGCCATTCCAAAACAGAGATGGAAGCTAGTCTGCAACCTGTGCAGAAAGAAGACGGGCGCTTGCATCCAGTGCTCCAAAGCGTCGTGCTACACAGCATACCACGTAACCTGCGCACGCGAGCGTGGACTGCACATGAAGCTTGGCACAAACAGCGGAGCGACGACCGCAGACGGCTCGCCGGGGCCGAACGTGAGCTACTGTGACCGACATTCTGGCGTGTCTAGCCGCTCTGGTCTGGCCGAGGAAGATAGAGAGGTGTCAGAAGAGCTTCCAACACCAAGCAGCGCGCGCTTAAATTCAAAAAAGAATCCGAAAAAGAAGAAGCTACAATCACACGGTGATCGTTTTGGGACAAGCACGGGGACTGGAACGCCCCGTTCAGGTTCCTTTTTCGATGGTGACGAGTCTTACATGAGCCATGAAGCGTCTGTGGTGTTGGAGCCACCGCCGCCACCTGTCAAGACGGGTCCAACGATAGAGATGCCTATCGTCCCGCGGTATATCTACAACAAGCTGTGGGAATACATCGGCAAGCTCCGTTTCATGAAGAAGCAAGCGTTTGTGCGCATGGTATGCCGGTATTGGAGCTTGAAGCGATACGACAGACGCGGTGCACCGCTGTTGAAGCGTCTGCATTTGGAGCCGTGGACAGCTGCGGGATCATCACTCGAAGCGACCGACTTGCAGAAGGAGAAGACTCTAGAGATGGTCTTGTTGCTGCGCAATGACCTGGAAAAGGTTCGAAACATCGTAGAACATGTGCGCAGGCGAGAGACGGAGAAATTGCGGCGGGCAGAGGTTTTCAAACAGATCATCGATGCGGTCGTCTTCCCGCAGACTGGTCTCTTCCGGAAAACTTTGAGACGGATACAAGAGTAAGTTGTCTTTGATTGCTTGAGCGCTTCTCTTCGCTGACTTTTTCCCCGGGCCCGGGCATCCTCCTGCTGCACTAGATTGGACGCCAAACAGCTTTTCCTCAAACCAGTGTCCCGTCTCGACGTGCCAGATTATCACATTCACGTGCCCTGTCCCATGGACTGGCAGACGATGCACGAGAAGCTGGACCAAAATGCATACGTAACGGCCGCCGACTTCCAGGTAGCTTCATTGGCATGTCATGCAATGCTGGAAAAGCTGGCTGATTGTAGATTTTGCTTTGGCACAGAGCGATGTCAATCTTGTCATTACGAATGCCCTGCGGTATAACACAGCAGACAGTACACACGGGAGGGCCGCAGTCAAGCTCTTGAATACCGTTGGACCGATATTATCGGGACTGGACGCATTTGACGACCCTACCTCACAAGTCCACCGTAAACATCGGCAATACCTCGAGCTGTTGAATGCGGATGTGATTCGGGATATGATGAAAGTCAGCTATCCTGAAGCACAACAAGGTTCAAATATGGTGGAGAACGGCGTGTCTTCTGTGACAGACAGCTCGGCTTTCGGTGAAGGACTGTCGCGAAAGCGAAGGCGTTCGGCGTCTGCGACTCAAGCAAGACCCAGCACGAGCATACCGCATGACGTACAATCATTCATCGCCCTTGCAGGCGATCTGACCATACTGCGTACGGAGCCAGCTCCTCGGCCCGTGCCGCAGGCTGTCGTGACTGCTCCTACGCGCAAATTGTCGGTGAAGGAGGCAAAGGCTCTCCAAAAACTCAAGCGGAAAGAATCAGACCGGATATATAGGGAGAAGAGGAAGGCGGAGCGACTTCAGAGGAGACTTGAAGCAGAAGGCCGGGCTGGTCTGCTGGCACCCTCTACAAGTAATACACCTATGGCCTCGACTAGCGCCAGCGTGCTCAATACTGTGGGAGTGCCAGTCGCAAGCGAAGTTGCGCCTCAGCAATATTTCAGTGCAGAGTCTCAGCAAGGGCAGGGCACGCTGCCGCCCTTGCCCCCTTTGCCGGAGCAGCTAGGGGAAGTATCGATGCCACCAGAAGAAGAAAAGTCTATGCTCGATACGACAAATCCCTCGATGGAGCTAGATGTTTCTGGGGCAGAAGTCTTGGCTTTCTTACGTCAGGGGCATCCACCGGTTGCATCTACTTCGACTACAACAGTTCAAGATCAGCCTCCTCATGAACCGCAACCACAGAATTTGGGCGACGATGCCTCACAACCTATGCCTGCTCCTACATCTACGTCAAATGAGCCGATCTCGCTGCTGCCGCAACCGCAAGAACCGACAGTCATCGAGCCAAGTCCAGAAGAAGCAGTCGAGCAGCCGCAGACAATTGCACAATCCCAGCCCCAGGTACCTGATCAACCGCCCAAACCCTCTATCAGCGCTAGTATCGTCAAGGATGTGAATCCACACGAGTCCTTCTTGAAGTTTGAGACTGGATGGGTGCTAGAACCCGGCAGCAAGAGGCGGCGTTCGACTTCGGCATTCTCGACAAGCAGCGTCGCACCTGGGGCGAGAAAGAGTGGGTCTTGCACAATTGATCCGTCTTCATGTCCGCATACTGAAGTGGTAGCTTTGATGATTGCAGGATCGGGACCTACTCCCTCTGTGTCTCCGCTCATGCCAAATTCGACCCCTCTTCCGTCTATTCCCCTGCCCTCTCTTCCAGAGGCGCCCATACCGCGCAACCCAGGAACAATCTTCCCAACACCGAATGGCCATTTTGAACTTACAATGAGTCTAGATGGCGAGAGTGATCTCTCGGACCTTGAGGAGGAAGCAACCGCGCTGCAGGACAAGGTCGTCGAGTCCGAGGCTCAGGCAATTAAACCTGATAAATCTGCTTCGCCGGCACGATCTACCAAGGACAGTCCTCAGGGCTATATGATCACGAACGGTGTCAAGTTGCCCGTCTCGTCACTTCCGCACGCACTCTCCATGCCGAGGCAAGAGTCTGAGCCTGCAGAGCGCGTCAGGCAAGCTTCTTCTGCGCACGCGCATCCAGTACACTCTCCAGCAGAGGCTATACAGTCTACAATGGTAGGACCTGCGCTCCTCAGCCCTAAGCGAGGCATCTCATCGCCGCGAAGACCAGCGAAAAGTCTGAGCATCGATGTTGTCGCTACGGAGGAAGACTCGGAGCTATCTGATGTCGACATGCCGCCTGTCACCGAGGAATCGGAGTTGTCGGCTGTCGAAGGGGAAGGGGAAGACGCCGAAGATGCAGCAGATGCAGTGCCAATTGCGTCTACCTCTACGCCAGCTGCGGGATCGGTCAACAAGCCGGCAAGTCGTCCACGCAACAGCGGCAATCCTGGTTCTGCTCGCAAAGGCTCGAAATCGCCTCAAAAGCCTTCTTCGACCAGCAGGTCATCGAGAGCCGCTCGCTCCTCTGCGCAGCCAAAATTGGAGACCGAAGAAAGCGAGATAGAGGCTGTCATGAGAGCAGTTCAAGAAGCTGATGCGCTGCCCAGGAGGACATCACGGTCGTTCCGCAAGCAAAATGGGCCGGCTTCCACTCCCGAGCCAGAGGCGCAGGAGAGCGAGGCAGACGAGGTGGCGGACACGATTGTGAACAAGGCTACTCCGGCGCGAGGTGATAGGAGGAAGTCCAAGACTCCCGGCGGGAAGACGGCAGCAGCAAACTCCACACCGACGGCGGTAGCATCATCGTCCAAAACGCGGCCTGCAAGGGCAAAGAGAGCGCCTAAGGCCGGACGAAAACGCAAGCCTTCGCCCGGAAACGCCAACGATGAGCCTTTCGAGCTCAGCCGGACAATACCTCGTGCTGCACTTGATGGAGCATACGAGGCCAAACCACTTTCTGAAGTGCGCCCTCGCTTTGAGCGGCTGGCGGCGCTTGTGCAATACGAGCGTCCAGAGCAGATTGAAGATTTTGATCTTGTTTGGGCGCGCTTCTCCAGCCACGACCCATTCTGGCCGGCTGAAGTATGTCTGGACCCAGATGATAGGGATGAAAGAGAAGTGGAAGATCTCATGGAGATTGGACCGCCAAAATCGCACCAAACGAGTGTAACGATGGCGAAAGGCAAGCATGGCGCTGCGAAAGAAGCGGGAGAGCTGCTTACAGCGGAGAAAGCACTTGGCAAGACGCACGTCATCGTGCATTGGTACCCCGAGAATATGGGTTGGTGAGTGCACGCACACGATTTTCTCTTGACACTCTGAAGCCCGAAAACTGATGACCTGTTTGTTGCGTTGACGCGCACATAGGTCCTGGGTCCGCATCGATCCGCGCTATCTCCTCCGACTGGGCGAAAGCAAAGAAGTCGACTACATCCTACGACACAAGAACGTGAGCGGCACCAAGAAGAGCTACAAGATGGGCAGTATAGCCGCGGCGTACGACGCCGCATATGCGGGAATGGAGACTCCCCCGCCTAGTGACGCAGAGGAGGAATTGCAGGATTTGCCGGCGGTTGCACCTGCTGTCATATAGGCGCCGAGGGTACTTGCATGAGTAAAGGCGGGGTATTTTTGAGCACTGAGAGAGCCTCAAATCTAGAGAAAGTCGTGAGCACTGCCCTTTTTGCGCTTTAGACATAGCAACTATCCGAGCTGCATGTATTGTTGTTCTTCTTCCAATTACTGTGCATTATGCTTTTGCAATGCATGCTCATCTCATACGAAGCGTTTGGCAGGCTTGAGCAGAGCAAGCGCCGTGCCTTTATCAATGCTTGGACGAGAAAGAGACTAAAAGCACGCGACGTGCCTACCCAGCGCAAATCACGTGACCTTTCGTCCGGCTCTGAAAGGAGTGGAAGAACAAGTTGGGCAAGACAGTGAGCGAGCGACTAGGACACAGGCACGAGTATTGGTAGAGGATATTGCATTTTTTGAAGGATGCCTATAAAGTCGCAAAGCTAGTGGTAGTAACAACAAGAGGATGAAGAAAAGCGAAAAAGAGATGGAAGATCAAACTGCAAGGAAGACTGTACTATTCGACTGCCGACACGAGACAATGCCATCGCTTAGCGCTCGCCACGGAGACGACGGGCGAGCTGGATGTCCTTGGGCTGGATGGTGACACGCTTGGCGTGGATGGCCTGCGATTCATAAAGGCAAGAGAGAGAGGATCTGTTGTCAGTATGGGATAAT
>KZ857240.1:28865-71083 GCA_003351005.1 Cystobasidiaceae sp. HBUAS51001 | reverse complement strand
CAAAGGCAGCCCAATGGATACGGCACATTCAGCAATGACACTCCTGCAGGCGTGAAAGCACCTCCTTCCAGCGCGGCCAAGGGCAATTCACCGACTGAGAAGACGGGAGCAGAAATTTCATTCTGGAGAAGAATCTACATCCTTGGACCGTACCTGTGGCCGAAGAAAAGCAAGGTCCTTCAGGTCGTTGCATGTAAGTTGTTGAAAAGCGAGATTTCGTCGCTCAGAGTGGCTGATGCTGATTTGACTTGTCCTTAGTCTTCTGCTTCCTCCTGCTTGGTGTTGGTCGTGTCGTCAATCTTTTCACGCCAAGAACGCTAGGAATGCTCGTCGAAGATCTGACTTATTCCCGACGTGCGTCTCCTCTATTTCACTGTCCCACTTCTTCCTTGTCGAGCTAACATTGTTATCCTCGATTCGTCTGGCGACACCAGCACCCTGGAAGAACCTCATGCTTTACGTCTTCCTGCGCTTCCTTCAAGGCTCTGGAGGTTTGACCCAAGTACTAGGCTCGAATCTTTGGATTCCAGTAGCCCAATACTCCGAGCGTGAAATGTCACAAATGATGTTCTCGCACCTATTGAATTTGTCGCTCTCTTTCCAAGTCAAGAAGAAGACCGGCGAAGTGTTACGCACACTCGATCGAGGTTCAGCTATCAATTCATTCTTCCAGACTATGCTGTTTCAGCTAGCTCCTATTGCTGTCGATATCGTTATTGCTATTATCTATCTTTGGGTTACTTTTGGCGTTACGTGGGTGATCTTCCACCAACGTTCGAAAGAACGTCAATTTGGGGCTGTGATACTGTCGCTGACTTTTGATGTCCTTCTCTCACTCGTCCGCAGCCTCGCTCTCCTCGTCGGTGTGGTAATGGCCGCCTATGTTACTGCAAGCATCGTTCTTACAAAGCTGCGAGTCAAGCTCCGACGGGACATGAATGATAAAGACAAGTACACGCGGGGTATCCTAGCCGATGCTCTAGGCGCATGGGAGTCCATCAAGTACTTTACTGCAGAAGAACGCGAAATCAAACGATACACCGATGCCTTGAAAGCATATCAGAAGAGCGAATTCAAGGTTATTGCCAGCTTGAATTTTTTGAATTTGCTACAAAATGGTATTATATCGCTGGGCCTGCTTGTGGGAGCACTCACTGTTGCCTTCTCAGTCGTGCAGGGCACAAGGTGAGGTCGAGAGCCTTACTCCTGACATTTATGCCACGGACTGATCGCGAGCCTTCTTTTCAGGACTGTCGGTACATTTGTCATGTGTGAGTGTCACCAAGTTTACCTCTTCATCGCTAGGGCCCAAGCTGAACCGTCTCATAACCAGTCTTGACCTACCTCAACCAGCTGTGAGCGCTTTAATGAGATGTCCGCCTCATCCTGAGGCACCTGCACTGACAATTCTGTGTGGGAAAATTCGCAGCTACGGTCGTACGTCTTCATGATCTCATCACCCTGTGAAGGTTTGATGGCTGCTGATTTTGCTTTGCTTGCCTCATTTGATTGGGCGACGAGCAGCTCTCAATATCCTCGGCACTCTCTATCGAGTCATCCAGACCAACCTCGTTGACACGGACAATTTGCTCAAGCTACTAGCGGAAAAACAAGAAATCGTAGACAAGCCGAACGCTATGGAGTTGAACAATTCCCAAGGTAGCATCGAATTGGACCATGCAAGTCTTTTAGTCTCGTCAGTATACTTTCGACATTCGACTGATTCGTACCTCGGATCTCTGCACAGGTCAATTTCACCTATGACGCCCAAGTCACGGCTCTGAAAAATCTCACTGTCAAGATTCACGCAGGTACCAGCGTCGCGCTAGTAGGGTAAGATCTTGCTCTGCCACGCGAGTAACCTCAGAGCAAGTGCTCCTTTCCTGACCGTAATCACCATTTAGCGAATCTGGCGCTGGCAAAAGCACATTGCTCCGCTTGCTGTATAGGTTCTACGAAGTGACAGACGGAAGCATCAAAATTGACGGTCACGACGTGCGGGATCTTACGCAGATCTCGTTGCGCAAAGCGATTGGCGTAGTTCCTCAAGGTCAGTCGAAAAAATTCCTCGTCACTTTTCCCGTCCCAGCACATCAGCTGAACAATGCTTGTCTTCGTTCGTGTGCGTGTCATTAGAGGCCGTCCTGTTCAATGAGAGCATCGCCTACAATATTGGATATGGCAAAGAAGGAGCGACGCAGCAAGAGATTGAAGATGCTGCAAAGGCGGCTCGTATTTATGACAAGATTTTGACTTTCCCAGATCGTGAGGAAGATGCATTTCGTCTGCCAGCTTTCTCATCGTCTTACTGATTGGCTGATTGTCAGAGTGGAACACGCTTGTGGGTGAACGAGGTCTAAGGCTGAGTGGAGGCGGTAGGTGACTCCTCAATCGGCATCGAATAATTAGAATACTAAGACTTGCGCGTAATCTACCTGACTGATCTGTCTAAACGTGCTTTCATCTGTCCAGAGAAGCAGCGAGGTAAGCCCCGGCGCAAATAGCGTCTGCCAAACGTCCGGTCGTTATTCTATCATTTTCTGATGGCACAATGCCAATGAACTCACACAGTCTCCATCGCCCGTGCAATCCTCAAGAACCCCGCGATCCTCTTGCTAGACGAAGCGACCTCTGCGCTGGATACTCAGACAGAACGCGAGATTCAAGCCTCGTTGCAGCAGCTTTGCAAAGGCCGGACTAGCATTGCGATAGCGCATCGACTTTCTACCATCACTTATAGTGATCTCATCTTGGTCTTGAGCAATGGAGGTGAGTGTGCTCGCATGGGTTATTACACGAGCTCTCGTGCCTAAAAGTTCAACATCAACTGAAACTCGCCTTTGTCATTGCACGCTGTGCTTGCAGAAATCGCCGAGCAAGGCGACCACAAGACGCTTCTTGCTCAGAAAGGGCTCTACTACAATCTGTGGAACAAGCAGATCCGAGCGGAAGAAGAAGGCATAGCAGCGAGTGGTCCAATAGCTGCTGATGCGCAAAAGGATGCCTTGACAGTGCTGTCTGGCAGCGTTAGTGCGGACACTTCGAGGCCTAGCACTGGAGTCGGCGCTTCGGGAGCTCCCTCATCAGCTGGAGGATCTGGAGCTGGGCGAACAAGTGCGGCAGGAGCAGCGGCGCCGCATGATCATGGACAGAGCAGCGGGCATCCGTGATATTGTGTGTCCTCACTGATCACCTAGATACACGCACATCGTTTCTTCCGACTTTGAAGTGTTCTGGCAAGTGCGCATTCTCCGCGTCGAGGAAGCAATCAGAGCATCCTGCATGCATCATCTAGTTTTTCTCTCATAGAGCAGTCTGAGGTTGTACTTGCAGTCATTTCTTTCTCTAGAACAGTGTCATACCTGGGCATGGCGGCATCTGCGGCATCCTTTTGCTACGCACGCCTGTTTCGAGGCAGATGGCTCATTTGCAAGAGGGGCGAGTTAGTAAGAGCGCCAGTCTGGGTCCTCCACTCAGTACTGAACCATGTATCACAGCTGGCTGGCAATGCTGTATTGCTGGCCTCTGTCGCTCAGCGTTGCCAGCCTTACCCGGGTCTGGTTGCCACCACTGGCACTTGCAGCCTGCGAGTCGCTCGTCGCATACGGCCAGGACGCCGTTCGACCACGCTCTCACTGCAGAATAATGTGAGACTATCCCTTCTTTGCTGTCCTCGCTGTTCGCGTCCCTGTCCTGTGTCTACCCTTGTTCTCCCTCTTGCCCGTACCCGCTTATCAAGCCGCCGCATCGATCTGCATCAACGCACACGCAGCTTGCACTCTGGACAACCGCCAACCATGGACTCGGCAGCACAGCTCACCCGCACGCAGGCACCCTCGGCAAGGGACAGCCATGACACCGACACCGACAGGCCAGTCGCCATCGACCTCTCCCACCACCTCTCGGAGCTCGCAAAGGCACGCAGACAATCGCCATTGAAGACATTCGCAAAGTACATGGGACAGCCCGGGTTGATCAGCTTGTAAGCCATCCATCTTAGCCTAATATACAATCACGCTGACGTCCTCGTCGATTTGTTGATGCTGCCCAGGGCCGGAGGGGTAAGTCGTACTATTCGAGGGATGGTGGCGATCGCCGGAGCATACCAAGTGCAGCATAAGCTGACTGACGGTTTCCTATCTCATATCTATATCGCATTTCCTTTCACTTTATCTCCTTCCATCCTCGCTACCTACCTCCTTCCCTTCCCCTGTCCCTGATGTATCTCCCACTATTCTCCCCGGCCTGAACGATCTACTAACGACGACGACTATCATGATAATTCTGCGAACCGCAATTTCACAGCTCCCCGATCCTTCTTATTTCCCTCTCGAATCACTCTCAGGCGCACTATTGCCCATTGATCAGTTCAGCACTTCGTCAAACAAGCACGACCACGAGCAGCAAGCTTCCTCGACTTCTGCTAATGGGACAGCATCAGCTGCTGCAGGAGGATGGCTCCCTAGTTGGCTGTTTGGAGGAGGAAAACAAAAGACGACTCAGATTACAGTGCCGAAATTTGAGAAAAAGCCAGATAAAGAGACGTTGCAGCTGTCTGGGGCGTTGCAGTATGGTAAGTAACGCTCTTCTTACTCAGAAAGCGATCTTTGATGTATGCTTCTGTATATGCGATGGCTCTTTACGCTCCACATTCGACATGCGATTCTACACGCACACGCCCCACAGGCAGCGCCGAAGGCTTGCCTTTCCTGCAAGTCTTCCTCAAAGAATGGACCTCCCTCCTCTCTCCACCTCCATATTCCAATTGGTCCGTTCTCCTAGACGACGGCTCAACAGACGGGTGGCACAAAGTGATAGAAACGCTCTGCAACCCGGGTGATCCTATATTGGTAGAAGCA
This sequence comes from Cystobasidiaceae sp. HBUAS51001, assembly GCA_003351005.1. Classification (NCBI taxonomy): domain Eukaryota; kingdom Fungi; phylum Basidiomycota; class Cystobasidiomycetes; order Cystobasidiales; family Cystobasidiaceae; species Cystobasidiaceae sp. HBUAS51001. The sequence continues at coordinate 66,224 of KZ857240.1, read as the reverse complement.
TGGACTTATCCAAGCGCTATTGAATCAGGTTGGCCGATGGGTGTCAGAGCTGTCCCTGTGGGCATTGACGCGGATGGTTTGTTGCCGCGAGAATTGGAAAAGACGCTAGAGGGATGGGATGTGGAACAGAGAGGGTGCAAGAGACCATCGCTCTTGTACACGGTGCCTGGTGAGTGTGAACCTCTTTGAGCTGCGTTAGCATACCTGTATTCGTTTCGCTGACGGCTGGATACACGAATGTTCACATCTCGTCACTTCCTTCCCCATCTCACTTTCGCCTCCTATCTCCTCTGCCTCGATCACAATGCCCCATGATTCTCTACTGCCTTCACTCTTTACGCACGCAGTTGGTCAAAACCCTTGTGGATCCGTCGCTCAGATTCAGCGCAAGAAGGAAATCTACGATGTCTGCGTAAAGTACGATGTCATCATCTGCGAAGACGACGTGAGTGAATACAGCGCTGCCGACCTCGGTATCTGAAAATGCCGTCGTGAAGCTGACACGCTTTCTCCTGCCGTGATCAGCCATACTACATCCTTCAATTCCCTTGGGAAGAAGCTGAAGCTGAAGCTACTACCAGATCGTCAAGCAAGCCCGCGATCGATGAGAACCGTCGATTCCTGCGCTCCCTCTCGCCTTCGTACCTCACCATCGACATACAAGGCCGGGTCGTTCGGCTAGACACGTTCAGCAAGACTGTAGCACCAGGCTGTCGATTGGGATGGATCACTTCGAATGCAGTCTTCAGCGAGCGCATTCTTCGGGCATCCGAGACGAGCACTCAGCAACCGAGCGGATTCGCGCAGGTCATGGTCGGCAAAATCTTGGAAAGTTGGGGCATGGAGGGCTGGATTCGCTGGTTGCGCGGTCTGAGGGCGGAATATCGCGCGAGACGAGATGTTACCGTTATTGCGTTCCATGAACATTTTAAGATCGAGACCAAGCGTACGCCCCTCTCGCTCACTGCTGCAAGCGGCGGCGCGCATCAGCCGCAAAGCCGAATCACATTTGTCGGATACGAAAAGTACAGTTCTGTGAAGCGAACTCCTCTTCGGACATTGGGCGACTATACGGGTCTCGATGAGAAATTTGCCAATTTCGGACTGGAAGCTCAAGGTCGACGGACTTTGATTTCTTTCAGTCCTCCCGAAGGAGGAATGTTCGTCTGGCTCAATGTGCACATCTTCAACCATCCCCAATTCCGCTCCATCCCGGCCGAAGATCACAAAGGCAGAAAGAAAGCTACGAAAGATCTTATGAATCAACTTTGGGAAAAGTTGGCGGATGCCAAAGTCCTAGTCGCGCCGGGATGGTTCTTTGCAGGCGATGGACTACGATCTGGAGCGCCTGATGAGGAGCCCAAAGGACCGCAATTGACACTCAAGCAGCAGCAGCAGCGACGAGAAGCTGAAATGACCCTCGTGCAGGCGCAAGACGCTCTCCTTGAACCGCTGGGTGGCAATGCTAGCGTTGGCATCAATAAAGATCTCCTTGGGGGAATCGGACATTTTAGGATCGCATTCAGTTATGCTAGCCATGAAACGCTGCGTCAAGGAGTAAAACGCTTTAGCGAGGTCGTGGTGGATTTCTTCGATGATGATGCCAGGCAGTAGAGGGCCCCGGTTCCATTTTTATTATGATTTGGAATCGCGCGTCTTGTCCTGGAGACAGGCATGTCGGCGGTATGTCTTTGTTCTGTTGTGTAGGATCTCGACATTCGTAGAGTCGTTTAAAGCAAGCTCAGTTGCAATCGAAAGGAGCGAATTTCCGGATATCTCAGAGCGTAGCCAACGGGCGTCTTGCCCGGTCGCAGCGTCCATTGTCGGGCAGTCGGGGTGCAGAAGCACTGCAATGGGCCTCGAGAGACCTTTGATAATGCTACTAAATGAAGGTACAAAACTGGTAGATGTGAAATGCATATGATGGATGGTATCAACGTGAGATCACGCGCGAAGCAGCGCGGCCAGTTATGTGGTGGTATTGGGAGAAGCAAACCGAATTATCGGGTGCTCGATTTGCCCTCGTTTTTCTGCTTATTCAAAAGCGGCTCTCTTGACGATGCCAGGCTGGATGCGATTGCGTCGTGCTTTCTTGAACGAGCCAGATGGAATCTTTCGGCATCCAAAAGCAGTGTCTTGTTGTTGAGTGTCGTAGTCGTTGCAGTTGCAGAAGCCGTTGCCGAAAAAGATGTTCCGGCCAGAGGTGCAAGTTGGTGCGGTGGGGCGCCATATCTCCAGGAGACCTCACCGGCGGGGAGTAAATCGACAGGTCCAGTAGCTGACAACAAGACACCAGCGCCATTACCTTCGCCAGCTAGAGAGATGAAAGGGTCATGGTGTAACTTAGTGAGGTCTGCTAAGCCTTCAATGAGCTGGTCAAAAGGGTAAAACTCTGGTTACATGGCAAATAGAATGGAGGAGAGGAGACAAAGGAGTCCGTCAATGAGGTGAAATTCAAAGGAGTGTCTCGCCGGTGCAATAGGCCTGACTCATGACCAAAGGCGTCCACGCCAATGCAGGTAGGTTGTTGGTCGCAGCGAGCTTTGAGAGTGAGCAAACCTTGGCCGCTATTGTATTGTTGCAAGATACCGACTGTGGCAGCAGGTCTGCTGCTTGAGGAATAGAAATAATCTTCCTATTCAGAGGTGACGGTGACCGAGCAGCCTCGAGCGGTGTCTTGCTGCTCGATAGTGTAGTCTCCACAGGTGCAGGTTCCGTCGTTCTGGGTGAATTGGTCTGCATTGAAATCGCAAATCGGGCCGCCGTCTACGGCGTTGTACCTGCGCGTGGTTGATCAAGACAAGACGAACCGGTCAGTCAAAGCAACAGCCGCTTCTGCTCTTCTGCTTTTTCAAATTGCTTTGAGGTCCAACTCACCTCCAGGACACTGTCTGGCCCGACATTCGGCTGTACCTGTCGCCTGCCGCAAATATGTAACCATTGTCATCTGTAGTTGCGACGGAGGTAGACCGGACATCAGACTTTGGATTCATTCGACGAAAGGCGGCTCGGTTGGACATAATGGCGCAATGGCCCAGACTCAATGCCGTTGAAAACATAGCCTATGCAGGCATCATTGGCCAGGCATGCATCTTTGAAGGCCTTGCTGGTTTTGCGTAGTGCCATCGGGCAGCTCCAGAACGTCAAACTTTGTCACTGGGGTGACACCCGCTTCAATGTTGTTGAAAGTCCGGAAACTAGACTGTGCGCGGACGGAGGAGATGACAGCTAGGAGGCCGAGTCCGAGTGCCGACGGTGTTGTTGACTTGCGGCCTAGCATGACTCAGTGCTTGCGATAAGTAGTAGGATCGACTCGGGCTGTGGAAGCAGTAACGGCAGAGAAGAGAGAGAGAGGGTGAGCCGGCCTCTCAAGCAATACAAAGCAGGCGCGCGAAAAGACAGCACATCAGTGGCCGATGTCTGTTGATTGATCGATGGATCTGCTGGACCCTGTGCGAGTCGAGGCATGCGAGAAAGTCAACATTCGCTCAGAAAGACGCACTTGACAAGAAAATGGACTGGAGGACGTGACAATTTTCTCAAAATGATTTCGCTTGACTCGCTTCGACGTGGTCCGAGTCGCAGTAGATTCTGTACAGTACCCTTTCGACGCGCTTCCCGAGTCTTGCAGTTGCCTTTGCTCTGTCTCTTACTCTCGAGCCTTGATGTGCTGAAGTCTGCTGCTGGCAGTAGCACGCACGAATCGCCCGTCGAGAGGGCAAAGTCCTGGCCCTGGCTGATGGTGAGTGAATGCAGCGTGCACATCACTGCACGATTGTGCCGGTCGCTCGGCCGTTACTCTTCTGAGCAGCGCTGGGCTGGCTAATCTAGTCGAGCAGCGTGCACCGGCAGAAGCATGCAGGACCCAGCCGTGGAGGTCACAATGGCGCCGCACTCGCACAGCTGGCGTGTTACTGTGCATGTTTTACAGCGAGAGTAGAGGCTCTCTGGGCGTGCTGCTGTCGTTCGTTCGGTTGTCGCAGAGGCAAGAGTGCGTCGAGTCGCGGGACTCCTCACTGCTTGGCTTGCAAAGCCACCAACCGACTGATGACAGTTGCCCATGAAAACCGGCTTGAGTCATTTGACAGCCAAATGTCCATGCGCCTGTGCAGGGATATGATATGATGCTTGCATGCCTCGGCGAAAGATCCCGTTCGAACTCGAGATTGGGAAATCGGGAAAAACAAGAAAGAACAAGGCCGGAACGAAACAACAACAGCAAAGGGTTGCTGTCCTTCTTGCACCTTACAGTACTGTACCTTGCTGAAACATTGCATCACATCACTCTGCCATGCACGGCCTCCGCACAATCGCAGCATGCCTGCTCGCTGGCAGCTTCATGGCTGCCACAACGGTGCTGGCACAAGCTTATAGCAACTACAACTTAGTACCAGAGGGTATCGTCACCTTGGCAAGCACCGTCACCACCATCTCTCAAGCGCCAGGTTCAACGATTGCCGACCTAAAGGACAGCTGCAACGGTATCCCGACCTGCATCGGTGTCCTCATTAGCGACGGTGGGTTCCATATCGCACACAAGCGCACAAGAACGATCATGACTCGAATCCCACGCTGCTCATCCTTTCTGTCCCTTCTTTTCCTTCTCTTGCTTTGAGAGACAGGCATTCCATCCCTCCTTGAACGAGGGGGGAGCACTTACCAATTTGGACCCTCTGATGATCTCATCGAGTATGCGTGGAGGTAAGCACCGCAAAATCGAATAGTCCCCGTGCTACAAAGATCCGAAAAAGGGGAGGGCCAGCTGGCTGACATGCATCAACGACTTGCGCCCCTGTCTTTGGTGCACCCAACTATTCCCGCGCACTGCTACAGATACGATGCACCTGTGCTACCCAGCTGCTCGCGTACGACAGACGCGTTCGAGCCAAATGGAATGTGCCTATGCGATAATCCGGAGTTTGAAGAGCAAGACACCACGTGGGGCTGCTGGAAGGTGATAAGCGCGCCTATGCCTGTTCCATCCGGAGGATTCAGTCGCCAGAACAAGAGACGAAACATGTCCCAGCCTGGTGTGGTTCGCAAACCTGCTTTCGTGTGAATCTCGTGCCCTTTTTCGGGGATGCTTTTCATCTTGTCTCTCTTTTCGCTTCTTCTGGATCGACGCGCTAGCTGTACCGACGCAGCGTTCCAGCACGGCATGGATTATCATAGTCCTTTGAGCTCTGCATTCTGCGTTTGTTACGCGTCTTTCTGTGTTAGTTCCATGGGTCACCTAGCGCCGATTTTGTACTGTCCTTGACTCTGGGTTTTTGGGAGGGGCCAGTTGTTGAAGGTGGCTGCACCTGTGCACGCGAGGGCTTGAAGACTGGGGCAAGCCTTTGTATACTTTGAGTGCAGCTTCATCTTCGCGCTTCTTTGAGAGAATGCACTGGGAGGCATGATGCGATTGCCATACGTGGAAGATGAGTCAAAAGGCGTTGAGACATAAAAAGGAGGATTCACAGGGCAAGCTGAAACAGGAGCGAAGAAAATTGTCCATTCGAGCCGTTTATGTCCCTTTTCTGCGAACTGTGTAAAAGTGCATGTCAGCCACCTTCATTTCGGTGTCGGCGGAGACTGCGTGCTGGCAAAGTCGTCGAGGACAGGGATCGACGTGCAACAAAGCTTTGGTTGCCTGTCCATTATAGATCGACTGTCCATTGCTGTCGTGCCCAAAATCTGTCACGCAGACCACGCATCGAGCGCCACGACACCTGCATAACAAGTGTAAGGCTTGTCAGACGATTATCTCGGGTCCGTACGACCTGTGCAGGATGCGGTCTTGTCAGACTGGACTACGCTCGATTCAAGCGGGGGGTGAGTTTGAGTATGGCTCTTTAAGGGAAGCTCGATGCCTTTGGTGTCTTGACTCGTCGTACGCACAGTCCATGGCTCAGCACGCCTTCACGTCGTTCTCGCTCGCCCAGATATCGTCCAGCATGCTCCCTCTGGCCCTGTGGGCATGCTGGGGTATCGCCTCAGCCGGGCAGGATGGCTCATGCCGTGCTCTGAGTGATCTGGTCGTGTGCTGCCTGTTGGTAACGTGAGCAATACTGTCGCTTGTTTGACCGTGCACTGTCAATGCTAGAGGATTGACGACAAGTTTATTAAACCGGCCCCGCAGATCCGCCTGGCTCGTATGTCCTGCTTCAGGCGTGTGGGCCAGTCTTGGAGCAGCGTGTGGGTCATCTCACGGCATCGATAGTGCGTATACACAACCTTAATGTGCCGTTGAAGCGTCGCTACGTCGCTGCTGAGCATGCTCTGTCCTTGTTGATATCCCTGCAGACCGAGGCGATATTCACCACGATGCCGACCCCTCTTGGCCCATGGACACGGTGACCAAGTCGGAGGAGCGTGATTTGTCTCGTGTCTACCGATGGACAGCAGATGTGCTAAAGACTGGGGTCTGCTCGGTCTGGGAGGCCAGCATCGAGTTCACTGCTGGCTCAAGCTGGCTGATCTGTGACGGCTGCACTTGAACACCTGGGAGGCGGGCGGGCGTGTCATATCATAGCAGCGAATTGATGGCGTCCTTGGAGCGTGTGTGCACAATACTAGCTGCTGCTGAGTGGAGCGGATCCAAGGGGGCATGAGCATCGACAAAGAGCGATTGTTGTAGTCGATCATCACCTTGAACGTCGCATTTGCTGCTTTGCTTTGCAGAAACAATTGTAGAATAAGCTTGCAACACCCGCCATGTGCTGGGCCCTGCCAATCAAACCGGCCTCCGCGGCTTGCCCTGCCCTTGGAAACACTCGACACTAAGTTACTCCGTGCGGCCGGCCATGCTGCTGGAATTGCATGCCTCGGCGGAGGGTCCAGCACATGTTGCCATGATCATGTTGGGCAGGGATGGAGGTTTGTTTTTCTAACCTTTTTCAAAGGGTAAACAGACAAAACGTGTCGATGGTCCTGCTGGCTCGCTGAGCTCGTCACAGCTCGCTTTCCCTTTTCTTTGCTTACATTACTCAGTACCTCGTCACTCGCTGCTGTGCAGTACCACTGGGCACTGGCCACTCCCGTTCAAAACACACATTCCTTTCACTATGCACGGCCTCGGTCGTACTACTGCAGCCTGCCTGCTCGCTGGCAGCTTGATGATCGCCAAAACGGCTTTCGCTCAAGCGTATGCGGACTTCACCGTCCCGGCGAACACAGGAGTGACCTTCGCAAGTCCCATCTCTTACATCGGGCAAGCACAAGGTGCAACCATCGACGAGCTCAAGGACATCTGTAACCGTGCCCCAACCTGCATCGGCTATATTGTCGCTGCCTTTGGTAAGTGTTGTCTCGCCATTAAAGAAACACGGGAAAGAAAAGTGGCCAGGACGACAGACATGAAGGCGAATTACAACCGTTTGCTAATTATGCTTGCTTCACTTTATTTCTCCATACGCTCATTTTCCCCATCATCTCGTGTATCGAAAAGGCAATACATACACCTTTGAACGAGGCGGATCCGGCACTTCGATTGGGGGCGTGTCGGCTCAACTCTCGTATGGGTGGAGGTAAGCATTTCCAATATCGCGTGCTGGATGTTCTCCACATGCAAACACAAGAAGATCCAGTGAGCTGATGCATGTGTAATATGCTCCGTCTCGTCACATGGTTTGGACACGCCTCTATGCAGATACGATGCACCTGTGCTTCCAAGCTGTTCGTCCGCCACGGACGTGTTCGACAAGACCGGATTGTGCCAGTGTGGTAACCCGGGCTTTGAAGAGCAAGACACCACGTTTGGCTGCCGAAAGCTGACAAGCGGAACCTACGAGGATTACACCCTCCCTCAAGGCTCCCTTGCTGCTGCAGAGAGGTTCAGCTATCTGGAAAACTACTACGAAGGCCAAGATCTAGACAGCCTGAAAGCTCGTTGCGATGCTCGACCAGAATGCATAGGCGTCGTGGGTCAACGTGGTGAGTGGATGGATCTGGGAAAGAAAGAGGTCCGAAAACTTGAGAGCGCGCTGACCTCCCTTCTTTACGTCTTGTCGTTGCAGAGTAACGATGATTCGGAAAGTGTCTCTGCAACTAGTAAAAACCGCGACTGACTCGCGCCTTCAACTTTCCCCCGACCTTGCAGCCGATAGCAACGGCGGATATCTCATGGCAGCAACGGGAGGTGCACCAGCTTACACGCTGTACGGACGATTCGTGTCATGGAGGTGAGATTTTTTGCTTTGCTTTGAAATGATGGTCCAACTTCATCCGGTGGGCGGCGGCAAGGCTGACGGAACGATTTCTTTCCCCGTGACCCCCGCAGGTACGGCGCCACTTCAGGCCCTTCGTGCAGCGCATCCACCGATGGGTTCCTTCAGAACGGACTCTGTCAATGCGGGGACAGAGAAGATCAGAACACTTCTTTCGGCTGTTTAGCAGCTGCGCCTGTGCCTGTTCCATCTGGAGGATTCACTCGCCAGAAGAAGCGCCGAAACATAATCCAGCCTGGCGTGGTTCGCAAACCTTCTTTCGCTTGATCTTCGTGTCCCTTCCTTTTGGGATCCTTTTATCTCGTCTCTTTTTCGCTTTCTTTCTGGGTCGACGGGCTAGCTGTACCGCGCGGCGCTTTAACACGGCGTGGACTGGTCATTTGAGCTCTGCAGTCCGCTTTCATGTCACGCGTGCGTGGGGTATAAGTTCTGCATGTCCTTTAGCTTCTCAGGGTATATATTTCTGCACGGCAAATATCAGCTGCCAGCTGCGTGCTTTACATTCTAGCTGGCATTTGCCGATGTCATAGGATCAGACGCTAGACTTGCATGGCGAATGTTCTACAGCTATGACCAGATCTATGTCAGCTCTGGATGAGTGACATTGCAATTGCCGGCTTCCCACCGCCGTGGTCAGCTGTGGGAGCAGCACTCAGGCTTGTCTGCTTTCAACCGCTTGGAAGGAGGCGAGAGTCGGCGCACGACAGCCATGCACAGCCAGCAAGCACATGCCTGTCGCCTTGTCGACCAGCACGCCGTGCTCGTGTGTCTACTGCTCTCTCCTTCGACGGGCAGCGAGAAGGCGTGCGAAGAATGGAGCGGTGCAGCAGCGTGGAATGACTGCAGGGACGCGATGGACAGAACGGCACAGCCTACACGATCAACTGAATTGAACGAGTCAAGGGACCTCTGCTCGCTCGCTTGCCCTTGCTTGCTTCTTTCTCTTGTGCTTGTTCTTGTCGCTGAACCTCTCACGCCTCGACATTGACCCATCGTCAGACAACACCAACAGCGCACCTCAAGAGGTTCTTACAGCATGCTCTCCACCTTCAAGACCGTCGCCGTAGCCCTCCTCGCCGCCGGCTGCCTTGTCGTCGGCGTCGCTACCTCGCCCTCGCCCGCTGCAAACGCAGAGGCAGAGGCAGGACTGGGAGCTGTGAATGCACAATCTGCACCCGATGGCATGCACGAGCTCGTAAAGCGAGCTGGTCCCTGTGAGTGCAATTTCTTGCATGTCAAAGGTCTTCCGTTGATTACAGTTTCTGACTATATGGTTCGCCTCCACTTACACGCGCTCGCAGCTGGCACCCTCATCAAACCTGCCGGCAATGACTGGATCTACACTGAAGTCAGCTGGCCAGGATCGGGTGCGTGCATGCGTGCACCATTGTCAGACTATCTCGTACACTCATCAGCATCTAGCTAATCGTCACCTTCCTGCTCTCTTGACCCGAAACTCGCACTCTCCCCTTTCATCATTCCCATTCTTGTCGAAATCAAACAGGCTTCAGATTCATCTATCAGCCCGTCTACCAGCGATCTCGCGATTCCGCATGCGCAAATCACCGCCAGGCCTGTTGGGCAGCTACGACTTGGCTCGAAGTCGCGCTCGTGAGCGTGACCCAACCCGGCCAGGTGTTCAAGGTGCGCACATGTTTCCCGTGCTCTTTTGGTGCATTATAGGGCAGCCGAGATGCTGATGACTGTCCGTCCTTGCGCTTGTGTGGTGTGCACGCAGCTCGCAGATTACCTCCACGCCTCGCTCGACAATCCCGCTGCAAACATCGACACTTGGCTCGGCGTCCCCGTCGAAGCTGCATGCGGCGACTACAGGGTACGCGTCATCGAGCACCAGCGCTATTTCGACCAGTGGATCTCGTTCCAGTGGGTTGCATTCTCAAGCTATGGACCTGGATGCAGCTATTCATCCCAATTACCACGGAGTTTTGCTGATCACTCGATGTTTTGTTTCTTTGCTCGCCTCCAACCTTCACTTGTATTCGCCCTCTTGATGGTGCTGCAGGTCTGCCGCTCCCCTCATCCACATGCAGTGCGTGCGCTACGCCGGTCCTACGAAATGAAGGCTTCCAAGGTCCTTCAATTCGATCGTAGCTCGAATTAGCTGTTTCCATCGTGTTTTTCTCCTGCGGACTTTGAATTACTTGCTGTTCTTTGGGTTGACATAGCTGCACAGGCGCAGGCCCGTCGTGTACACATGGTCTCTTCCTGTTCTCCACACATCCTGGCATGCCCGAAGTGGCCGCTCCCCCTTTCTGCAAAGTCGTAAGAGGCAGCCTTAAGCCCTCGCAGCAATGCCAAATTCTTCTGTCTTTCTGTCCGGTTTCAAGGGTTATCTGCCACTGATCCGCGCTCTTTGGCGAATCCAGATCGCTGACGCAGAGAGCTTCCATATCTCGATATAACAAAGGGCACCACGGCTAGCGCGGTAGCCAGGCCCGCGACGAGACTGCCGGCTCCGTGGATGCCCAGCGCGTCGTAGGTCTGATTGCCAAAGAGTGGGACGGCGGCCGCGACTAAATTTCTTCCTAGATTCACTGCGGGATTTTCCGCCAGGGCGTTCAGACAACGGCATCTCAAGTCAATTCTGCCAGCCTTTCTTGTAATTGGCCATAACACATGTGCTCATGTACTCACTGGCCGCAAGCGCGCTACTGGCCCATGTGCCATACCCATCCGTGACATAGTTGAAAGCGGTGAGGTAGATCTGGAGCAAGCCGGCATAGAGGACCGTGACTCCCACAAGTGGGACGCTCCAGTGAAAGCTGTCCCGCGCGGTCCAGGCGAAGAGCCACCCTCCAACGCTGACGAGTATTCCGCCTATCATGCCTGCATACATGCGCGCTTCGGGGCCTTCGGTGCTCACGCGCGCAAGGTATAGCTTGTCGCAAAAGAGCGAGATGGGAAGCGCTAAACATGAGCCGATGATTTGAGAAAGGTACACTAGACCGATCTCGCCGAGGTTGAAGGCGTAAATTTGCGAGTAGACGATTGGAATGGAGAGGAGGAGAAGGTAGAGGACTCCCCCTTTTGCGACCAGATTCCGCCCAGAAAGAGACCCCGCCCCAACCGAGACACATTGAGAAATAAGAAAATCAGCTCGAGTAGCAAAGCTTGGCTGCCGGCCGCATGAGGAAAAATTCCACCTACAAGCAAAAGACACATAGACAGTCCATGCCTGAATCGGGGGCTCGGTCAGGAGAAGCCGCACAGGTCTCGCCAGCGTTGTCTTCATCAGAGCGCTAAACGAGGCCTTGCTCTGATCGTCCACACGGGCGACATAGTCACGCGTGGTATTCCCAGTCTCTTGACTTCGCAACCTTGCAGCTTTCCGAGACAACAAGACGCTTTCTCTTGTTTCGGTTTGTATAAAGTAGATGAGCACCAGGAGTAGGCTTGCTAGTGCGAAGAGGATCCAGAATACGAGATGGAAGCCTTGCAGCATTGCGGTGTAGCCGAATATTACAGGTCCGAGGCCTCCGGGAGACATTGCATTGAAGTGGTCGTCAGCTTGAAGCGTGGAGCGTGGAGCACAAAGCTCATGGGTCGATCTCACCTGTCGGGGCGAATGCCGAAAAGGCAAACATGGCCATTGGTACGCCTCTTTGGTCGTCGTTGAAGAGATCGCTAAGAGTGCCACCCTGCGAGTTGTGCACAAATATAATGAAAGCCAATGTATATTCAGTAGTCGCGTCGATGAGAGCTCTTGTATCAGCGAGCTCGACGCCACCCACGACTAGCGATATAGCAGTCGATCCTCCGATAGCACTCAGAAATCTTGCAATGAGCATCGTTTGAATATTCGCAGCTGCAGCCTGTGGAATCTGAAAGATGGTAAATCCAGCTGCAGAAGCTAGATAGACGATCCGGCGTCCATATACCTCGCTTAAAGGTGCGAGAAGTAAAGGAGCGATCCCAAACATGACGGTGTAGAGGCTGATTCCTGATAATGCGACCAGACGAGAACATCCGAGCTCGGATTGAATCGTCGATGCGGAGATTGCGTAGCCAGAGACGGAGATGGATGCGAGACTGTGCGGGTATCAGAAAAGTGGGCGTACAGTCGATAAGACGGGAGGGAGGGGGGTAAGGATCAATGGTAGTGGTAGTGTAGGGACTGCATGCGTCAGCGGGGGGTTAATGGCATCGAGCTGATAATCTGTCCGTCTAGATGACTGTAAAAGCTTGAAAGCATGCAGGTACCCATGCCGCTCACCCGCAGAATGCAAAGCCGACCACGCTGATGAGCCATTTACGGTGAGCTGGCCAGTTTCTAGGACATGCAGGGTCGTCTGGGTCATCCCACGCGCTGACGATGCCGAGGGACAAGTCTGGGTCTTAAATCTCGAATTGCTGGTGTGATGCGGTTGCAGGTGGAGCGGGAGTAGGAGCGAGAGCAGGAGCAGGACGGCCATTGCATGGTGATGTGGTGCACATCGTCGATGCACTCGCCTGTCCAGCTGTGGCCGTCGAGCCCTACCGCACCCTCTTCGAGCAGCATTCGAGGTATCCGTCGTGCAATGCCGGGAACCAGGACGGAGAGCGTGCGTGTGCGGATGAGCTCATTGTGGTGATATACCAGCGTGTGTGTGTGTGTGTGTGTGTGTGTGTGTGTCCATGCCACCCTCCCGGCTTTTGGAGTTGCCAGTCTCGGGGCGATGACAGCCCCTTGCTCGTTGCTGCTGCTTGAATGCTGTGCCAGTCGCAGCTTCTTAGAATATTATTATACAAAAGTGTATGCTTTATGCTATTCTTTCCCGGAGCTCCGCGCCATTCCACCCTCCTCCGCTGCTTCTCCTCTTCCACCAAGCAGACAACGCGGAATTAGCAGGACAGCAGCAGGGGAATCACAAGCACGCCCAGCGCACTCGTACGTGACTGTGCGACACGCGTGTGCTCGTCAGCCATGGCCGCCGCAGTCTCGGGCACCGCCAGCGGGAGCGACCACGCTGTCAGCGAGGACAGAGTGCGCGAGGACAGCAGCGAGCAGCCCAGCAGCAAGAAGCGCAAGAAGAATGCGACTATGGCGTGCAATACGTGCAGGAGGAAGAGGAGTGCGCGTGGAAACTACACATGGCCTGCTTCCAGCTGACGGCTCGTTATTTGCCTGCAGACCGGTGCATCGTCCCAGAAGGAGCAACCATCTGCACGGGATGCAGCAACTCTGGCAGCGAGTGCACATTTGCCCAGATTGACAAGCGCAGAGATGGGATACAAGACCTGAGGGAGAAGCTCGCGCAGTACGAGGCTGCGTTTGAGCGCTTGCAGGCGCCGGGACCGTCTACTTCGACGACCTCGAACAACACCTCAACTACAGGACATCAACAGCAGCTCGATGGACCAGCCAGCTACAGCATCAGGACTGACCCCGTCCACCAGCCATCATCAGCCTCTTCCACCTCCTTCTACTCCAACCCCAGCCTCTCCCTGCCTTTATCCAACGCCACCCAGTCGCTCTCCCCTCCTGACCCAGCCGCGGCTACCTCGATGCTCCAACATCACCGGCACTACAAAGAGCCCTCGACGAGCTATGCAGGTATGGGCATGCAGCACAGTAATAACAATCATAGCAACAAGAATGGCACATACTCGCATCCTCAGTCATCATCATCATCATCATCGCAACAGCACCAACAGCCAAGCCTCCCTTCCCTGCCCTCACCAGCTCAATCCTCGACTCCTCCATTACGAAACCACCCATTACATCCACATCCCTATGCTCATGCACAATCACACACAAACAGCACCTCCAGCAGCAACATCGGCATGGGCAATGGCTCGCATCTCACACGCAAAATCAGCGGCCGTAGTCCAGACATGCTCGCTGTCATGGATTGTCTAGCTGTAGAGCCCGATGGCCGCATACGCGCATATGGAGCAACGTCCTCCAACGCGCTCGCGGGAATCGAGGACCGACTCAGCAATTCTGCAGAAGATGATGCTTATTCCGAAGATAACAACCACAGTACCAGCGGAGGACACGAGAACCACAATCACCACCACCACCACCACCACCCTCATCAGCTCATGGCAATGCACGGAGGAGGTGCGGATGGTAGCGGCAGTGGCAGTGGCAGTGGCAGTGGACCTATGAATCGCCGACGACAGATGATGAGGAAGAAACAGCCCCCAGGAGCTGCACATATCGTAGCTCCACCTGAAGAATTACCAGCTATGCAATGCTCGGCTCTCGTCGCTGCAGCTGCAAATATAGCAGCTCTGCCGCTTGGAACGGATATTCGAACCGTTCAACATCTCTTGAATCTGTACTTCTTGTGGGCCTGGCCCATGTTTCCTATCATCTCGAGACAGATCTTCATGCAGCATTTCTCGACTGGCGGACAGTATTATTCGCCATTGCTGTTGAATGTGAGTCTATATGAAGATCTTTGCTTGTGGCCGAGCTGACTGACCTCCCTTCCTGTTGCTCGCAGGCCCTGCTGGCGCTAGCGTGCCATCTTTCAGACTGGAAAGTGTGAGTCCATTCAGCGCTATGCCTGCACAGCGCCCCTATCGATGTAAATCACTTGCCTGACCGAGCCACAACCTTGCCGTTACTTCATTCAATCAACCCAGCGTCCGAGCAAATCACAATGATCCCATGTCGGCCGGGCAGACTTTTTTCGACATGGCAAAGAGCTTGCTTGAAGATGAGCTCGAACGACCCTCTGTCACGACGGTCCAAGCGCTTTGCTTGATGGCAAAGCGAGAGGCGTATAGTGGAAGACCGTTGCGGGGAGGTCTCTACATTGCAATGTACGTCCTTTCCATCTTCAGCTCTTCCTAGAGTGTTAAAGAGTGTTCAACCGCTAACTTGAACTTCAATGGTCGCACAGGTGCGGCCGCCTCGTCCTCGACCTTGGACTTCACCTCGATGCCTCGCACCTTGTAGATCGAGGGATTCTCACCTCAACAGACCGCTACATTCGCTCTATCGCATTCTGGGGCTGCTGGTCCGTCGATAAAGAATATTCAGCAATGGTTGGAAGACCGTGCAGTATCAGCAACGTCGTCGTTACTTGTCCGAGACCGGGCTATTGGGAGCTCGAGGACTTTGTGAGTGCCAAGTCAGCTACGCTACAATAGGAAGAGTCATTGGACTGATGTGCGGTTTTTATTGGCGTCTTTCCCAGGACTGGTGGGACGCGTATACGCGCGGCGAAGTTGGCACAAGCGGCTGCTCGCTCAAATCGCCCTGGTTCGGGCCGCGTGCAATCGGTAGGGATCAAAATCATCCGCAAAACACGCTCAGAGGACTCTCATAGTGCCACGCTGACTGGCATACGTATTACTCTTTGCAGCCGATGCCTCGCTTGCAATGGCTGGCGTGCACATCAAAGCAATGGAGAAGCTGCACTGGACAGACGAGAAACCTAATCCTGTCGACTTGTCCCGCGCCCTCGAGGCGGCCATGGCGGATGCTAGAGCTGGCATAGCGACTCTCCCGTCTGTGGATGAAGTGCGCGCTCAGGGCTTGACGCCTCATGTCATTACATTGCAGTAAGTATTTGGGCCGATTCGCTGTCACTTTTGCGAAGGTGTCATTGCCCCATGCTAAACAGTGATGCCTCTGCAGCATGGTCTATCACTGCCATATTATCATCATCAATCGGCCTTTCCTGTTTGACGATCCCGAAGACCGAGCTTCGAGGCCGCCAAGTGCAACTGGCGGGATAGACGATACGCCCCGGAGACGCTGCTTCAGCAGCGCAGGCGAGCTCGTCCGTCTCATGGACATTTTTGGCACAATGACCCCGAGCGGAATCCGACCAACGCTCAATTGTCACCAGCACAACCTCGTCATTGCAGCTGCAATCCTCATCTTTCAAGTCACCTCTGGCGCAGACACTTTTGCAGCAACCTACGAGAGCCGCCTCGCGAATGAGATGCTCCAGCGCGCATTTGCGCTTCTGGGCGAAATGGCAGAATACAGGCTCGCGGCAAGACAGGCTCTAGCGAACCTCAAGAGCTCCCTGGGTCAACGCAAGCGCCGAGAAGCCCGCATCGCACATACGCACTTGACACATGTGCATAATCGAAGCGACGCCTCTTCATTTTCGAGCGAGCAGCAGCCCATGTTTGACTTTACGACGGTCGAGGAAAAGACAGACGGGCAATTGGGCAGGGATGTCCCGTTTGACCCATTTGCAACGCTCGGAGGGCTCTCGACGGAAATCAATGAGCATAGCGTTCCCTCTGCGGGTCTACTCGACGGTATGCTCCATGCACCCCTTTTCTTTACGAACGACGCCCCACAAGACGACTTTTCGGACTTGGACTCGTTCCTTGCTCAACATAGCGGGTATCTGTACTCTGCAGACCTACTCAAAGACTTTCCTGGCGGCATTTGAAGCACGTCTTCATAATGTTGACCATTCTATATCAATACCTAAGTTGTCGTTGTTGGTTATCGAGTTGCTGTCTACATCAAAGGCAAGGCATGCCATTGGCATGCCAACGCCGATGCTAGTAGTAACCCTTACTGTGTGTCGGATACGCCAAGCGACCATCACAGAGCGACCGGCCCATACATTTGCTACTTTCTCGCATAACACTGTTGCACAAACCACTGACAAGACCACACAAGTGACAGATCACTACTGAGCAGACCTGAGAACGGCGGTATTGCAATTCTTTGCGTTCATCTTGCGCCAGATCCAGGTTGGCATATATGGCGCTACCATCGTGAAAATGTAGGAATCCGTGCCTATCACAATCTCTGGAGGCGGCTCGGACCAGCTTAATTGTCGAATGACCTCCTTGGAGAATTTCTTGGGGTCCATGCCTCTGCCATTTCCAGTGTCCACGAAGACATCCACCGCTAGGACAAGAGGAATCAATACAACTCTTTGACGGCAGCTCGGGTATCATGCACACACCTTTTTCAGATTCAGTAACGCTCTCTTTGGTGTACACTGTGCCTTGATAGTCGAGCTTGGTGTGCTTGGTGGAGAATGGAGTATGAACAAGGGCAGGCGACAGGCTGACGACCTTGACGCCCAGCGGTCGGAGTTCATAGTCGAGCGTGGTGGAAAGACTGCGGAGGGCCGCTTTCGTAGCACCGTAGAGACCCATCCAGGCTACTGGCGCAATGCCAGCGACGCTTGCGACATTGACGATGATTCCGGAGCCAGCCTTGGTCATGATCTTGCCAAAGGCCTGGCAGCACCAGAGCTGGCCAAAGACGTTGGTCTGAAACATGGTCTGGACCTCCTCGGGGGGCACTTCGATGAGCACCTCTTTGCTTCCCATGCCAGCGTTGTTGATGAGCAGGTCCAGACGAGGTGAGATTTCGAGAAAGGCAGCCTTGCCCTTTTCAATGCTTTCAAGGGAGTCGATGGACATTTCGATGATCTGGAGATGTTCCCGGGTCAACAATGTTGTGGAGCCCGGATGTGCAAATGTTCTGGTGTCTACCTTCACGCCCTTTGCTCCCAAGTCGCCTTCCTTGCCGTGCTTTCGCACTGAACCGACGACGTTCCATCCTTCTTCCGCGAGGGCTGGATGTTCTGGGTGAGTCTCGTCCTCTCTATTTGTGACCTGAGGTACGGCTCACTCTGCGCCAGATAGTACCCAATGCCGCCTGTATGCGACGAGCGTGAAGAT
The DNA here is from genome assembly GCA_003351005.1 of Cystobasidiaceae sp. HBUAS51001. NCBI lineage: Eukaryota > Fungi > Basidiomycota > Cystobasidiomycetes > Cystobasidiales > Cystobasidiaceae > Cystobasidiaceae sp. HBUAS51001. The sequence continues at coordinate 48,390 of KZ857240.1, read as the reverse complement.
CAGCCAAAGCACAAGAGCCGGTGGCGGAAGCAGCGACGCTCACCTTCAGTGCAACCCGTCACCAACGCTGTCTTCTTGGTACTGTCGGCCATCTTGCAGTCCTCTCAACGCGCTCTTGCAGTCTGGCGAGTCGCTAAGGGACAAGGTGCAGAGCCCCGCCTCCGCAGGACCAAGAATTCCGGGCTGCGATCCACCGGCTATTCAGTAGCGCCTGCAGATCAGTCTGACGCTCAGCGAGGATGCTGACAGAGGTGTCTGCGCGTGTGAAAGCAGGTCTTAGGCACAGCAAGCGTTCCAGAATTGTAAGAAGCCGCAAGACCTTCCATTTTCGCCACCCGCCAAAGTCACCACGGCTGACCTTGTGTACATGCAGCTAATCATCTTTCCATTACCCCGCTCAACAACGCCCTTGCACATATTTACAACTTTGGGAGCTTTCCATCTTGGCTACAGCTCGTGGGATATTTTGACCGATTGTGACTGGTAGGTGCCCCAGTGGGGCACCTCTGACAGCTTCTTCCTCCTTAGACCACCTCGGCATGAGCAGAGTCCTCCTTGTCGTTCTCGAGCGGGGTCTGAGCTCCATGCGATAGATGCTCGACCTTCTCTCGCGGGCTTCGGCGGACATGCACCTTGCCATCGACGAAGAGGTTGTCGATTTGCTCCAGAGAAAGACGTGCAGGCTCGGGGAAGTAGAAGTGGAGCAGAACGGCAATGAGACCATTGGCAATAGCCCAGGGGATATAGTACTTTGCGCCAATACTGCAGAGAGACGACATTAGCTGCTTGTTTCCCGTAATGTCTGGAATAGTGACAGTAGATCTACCTGCGGATGCCGACGGGAGTGACCATAACGACGACAAAGTTGAAGACTGCAGAACATAGAAAGTCAACCCATTGGCCATCTAGGACACATTGCTCAGGTGATGACTTACGGAACTGCGTTGCGATACCAAGGGACTGGGACCTTTGGCGGATGGCCTGGTGGCAAAGATAGTGAAAATAGTCAGACGCGTTTCAGACGAGGCAAGCAATGCAGATTCAAGCAGCTACGTACCAGTGGAGTCACTTCACTTCCATAAATCTCGATTTGTTCATAGCGTTAGTTCACGCCCTCTGTGTCATTCAATGGAAAGTTCGTCGTAGCTTACCCATGATGGTACGAGCCAGAAGCCACTCTGCATCGATGTAAAGAGGATCAGCAGCTGTATGCCCATGTTAGAGCACGCAAATACTCACGAAGCTTGCAATGAAGAGGAACATTCCAACTGCCAACGACTGTCTGTCAGCCAAACTCGGTGCAGCTCTCGACACGAAAAAGAAGTCTCACCCGCAGCGGCGTAGGAGCCAGACTTTGTGACAGCTCCCGTTGCATCGTGTTGACTTAGACCAGCAGCCCTGAATAAAGAAATACCCGTCACTGAAGGATACAAGACATCGTAATCAAAGCGATCTACAAGAGAATCATGCCAACACAGTTGAGGATGGAGCCAAGGATCATAGTGCGGACGCGACCCAGGTTATCGACGAAGTAGAAGCATCCAGCAATGGCAAAGATCAATCCGACGACGCCAAGGTTCTGCACAAAGTTAAGTTGGTAATTGTCAGCGAAGTACCGTCGTGCGTGTCCAGAGGGATCGAGAGCCTTACACCGAGGACGAGCGAAGCAGTTTCGGGAGCAAGACCGACACCCTCAATGAAGATAGATCCGGCATAGTAGGTCGCAATGTTGACACCGGTGGCTTGTTGGAAGAAGTTGACGCCGACAGCGCACATTGTTCGGTAGCGGAAGCACTGCTTGTTGTTCTGGAAGCACTCGGACCATGATTTGACAGCGACAGCGTCTTCAAGTGCGACAGCGTCTTGGATCTCGCGCATTGTCTCGTCGGCGTACTGCTGGCCGTAGAGACGGGTAAGAACGCGTCGGGCTTCTTCGGGCTTGCCAACCTCGGTCAAGTATCGCGGACTTTCGGGGGAGAAGCAGAGACAGACGAGACTGATGATGACAAGGATGGCCTGGATGGCGATGGGCTGCAAGGGGCATCTGTTAGTGGCAGACTGAGCGCTGCACTTTAAGAGTAGCGTACCATTCTCCAGCCGATAGGCTCAGTGTTCTTGCGGAAACTGCAATTGAGTGTCAGGAGACTGTCTGAGATCGTGGAAGACACAATAGTACTGACGCATATGTGACCCAGAAAGCACTCATAAGACCAGTAGCAGCAAGAACGAGCTCAATGCTCATGAGAAGACCACGGAAGCGAGGCTTGACCAGCTCGGAAATGTAGGGAGGTACGGCAGCAGTAAGAACGCCGACTGCGAAACCGTTTACCAGTCGCATGGCGATGAACATGCCGAGGTTGACGCTACCAGCGAGGAGAGCACCTCCGACCAGCGTTCCGAGGGTACCGCAGAAGAGAAGAGCGCGACGAGTCATCTTGTTTCCGATCCAGACATTGAAGAGGCATCCAAAGAAGGCACCAAGAACGAACATGGCAAGAGTCGTTCCCAGCAAAGTAGCACCATCGGCAGCCATGATGGTAGGGAATGTCTTTGCAAAGTCCGGGCTCTGCGTCAGAGCATTCTATCACCCGCCAAAGAAGGGGGTCAGCCTGGGCAGATGCTTGCAAGGAGCGTGCGAAGAGTCACTCACGGCGATACCCTGGTCATAACCAAAGAGCAAGAAGCCTGCAGCGCAGCCAGCGATGGAGACAGCGAGCAGAGGAACGCCCGAGAGCGAGTCCTCGAGCAGAGGTGCCGAGAATGGCTTCATGGTTGGCGAGTCCGGGTCTTGAGGCGGTCGAGGGTGCGAGACTTGAAGCCTGGCAGGAGGTCGGTGAAGCGTGAAGAGAAGAAGAAAGAGAGGCAAAGAGGCCGTGTAAGTTTGTGGATGGAGTTGGTCGCGCTGAAGGAGGGGCCCCTCTTGGTCCTCTTCCTCGCTCTGGAGTTTGTCGTCCCGCATTCCTGATCCAGGCAGGGCCAGGCGGAAATGCTGTCAGCTCGCCAAGGAAGTGTCGGGGGAGCGCGCAGCAGCTTTCCGGGGTCCTGCAACTTCCTTCCATCGATCACAGAAACGCTGCGGCTGAACCATTGCCAGTGTAGACGCTGTAGACAGGGTGACGCGGTGCCCCGATGTACCTGGGGCTCAACCTGGCCGGGCTGTGCAGCCCGCATGCTGGCTCGTGCGCGCGCAGCTGCGGCGCAAGACTGCAAAGGCACGTGAGAGAAAGCAGCTCGCCCAGGACAAAGGCGCACGCAACGCGCTGCACGAGCGATGAGCGTAGGTATAGCGGCTCATGTCAAGCATGTTATCGCTACAGAGTCAGCCAATGCAAAGCAGTGGTGCATGTTGTAATCCCAAAAAGGTCACAAAGCCACAAAGGAGACAAAAGGATGTCGCCTGCCTTGCTATGTCCGTGTGGAAGATCCTGCAGAGTGCTGCTATGTCCTGCACTATGACGATCTCATTGCGGTTTGCAGCAACAAAGTCAAAGCTCTAGATCGCCCACATGCCGTCTGCTTCTATCGCCTGTCCAGTGATGTAGCTCGACTGTCCGCTGAGCAAAAAGTGGACAATGTTGGCCATCTCTTCGACTGTACCGTAGCGGCGACTGTCATCCTTAAGCCATCAGCACACATCACGCCCCACACCTTGAAAGCTGCCAAACTCACGTGTAGCACTGACGCAGGAGGTAGGCCTCGCTGAGCTCTTCCTTCCCACTCGCATTGAGCTGCTTCATCATGTCTGTCCAGATCAAGCCAGGGCACAGGCAGTTGCATCGCACTCCATCGGCAGCGTAGTCTTTGGCGACGACTTTGGTCAGGCCGAGAACGCCATGTTTGCTCTGCAGTGATTCTGCATCAGCTGCATGTGTGTCTCGAGATGCTACGCGGCGTTGTACTCACGGCTGTGTAGGCAGATGCACCGGGCAGACCTTCTACGGACCCTTTGCTTCCCAAGTTGACGACTGTTAAGAAGCGCGTCAACAACGCACTGAAGTCGAGAATTATACCGATGCCCTTACTAGTGTAACCCGCTGCTGGTGCTTTTGCTCCACTCTCTTTGTGCTTGAGGACATGTCTCAGGAAGACGGTGTTGAACCAGGTTGTGCCATGCAGATTGACTTCGACTGCAGTAAAAAGAAGACTGGTAAGCGGATATTATCTGCACTTGCGATGCCATGCCACTGACTAATTTTCTGGAAATGCTGCAGGTTCGCTTCATGCAGTCGAGGTGAGGGAATAGCAACTGCGAGAGATGCAAGAAGTCAGTCGAATACCTGGCCCTCTTGACGCTAGCAAACTCACTGCCAGCCGAGCAGACGAGGTTGGTAACGCTGCCAAGCTCTTGTGCGATCTCCTCGAAAACGTTCTCTACAGCCTTGATGTCTGTAACGTCGACAGCCTTGAACTGATAGTCAAGTCTTGTGTCAGCATACAGTAGCTCGCCACAACCCGTCAAGAACTACTCACCACAAACTTCTGCTTTGGATACTTTGAGGACAGCTCCTGCAGGACCTGTGCGCCTGCGTCCTTGTTCAAGTCGCAGATGGCCACGTTGGCGCCAGATTCGGCTACGCGCAGGGCAGAGGCTTTGCCCATTCCATTGCTGCGAATTCAAGGCGCATGTTTCAGTTTCAGTTCAGCGGTTGTGGCTGAAGAGGGAGCAAGGCAGCGACGAACCTGCCTCCGGTGATGACGACGTTGCAGCCTTCCATTGTTTGGGTGTGTGTAGTTGTCGAGAGAGTGCTATTACGGACACTGATGTTGGACTGTGGAGAATGTACCGGTACTTGTCGCTTTCTTGCTGGCCTGCCAGTGCGCTGCGAGCTGGTGCTTCGAGTCTAGGATGCCTCCAGCGCAAGGTGTCCGAGAACTCCGCTGCAGAGAACAGGTGGCGCTGGACTGCTGCTGCAGCGGGAAGGCCAGCCCGTCAGCACCAGTTTCGAGGGACCGCCTAGATCTTATGGCCACGGTGTCCGTTCTGCCGGCCATGGAGATCCCGCCCACCCAGAAAGACGCCGCGCGAGGTGGACGCGACTTCCACCTCGGTCCTGGGGCCTGCAGGGCGTGTCGGAGAAGGGCAGTCGTGAGCGACAGACGGCATCAGCGAGCTTGAGGGATCCGTACTCGAGCTTGTGTCAACGCCTACTCACCTTTGGATCCTCTCACTTGTCCACTGTCCTTTCACCCCAGTCTTGCAGCACTTGGACACCCTGCCAGCAAGCAAGCATCAAGCATGGTCTCGCCAGCTTCCCTCGGTGTGCACGACCAGCAGAAGACCAACGGCGTCAACGGTCGACTTGTCAATGGCTACTCCAACGGCCACGTCAACGGCGCGCACGATGATGCAGCTCCCTCGACCAGCAATGGCAGCCTCACCTACAAGCTGCAGGACGCGCCGTTTGAGGCGGTGAGTGACATTGCACCTGGACAGCAGCAGCATTCCACCAAGTAACATGCTCAACGCACCTACAGCGCCGTCGTCTCCGCGTCATCTGCATGGGCGCTGGCTTCAGTGGCATCTACCTCGCCCTGCGCCTCCAGCAGCGCTGCGAAAACGTCGAGCTCGTCATCTACGAGAAGAACAGCGACGTCGGCGGCACCTGGCTCGAGAACACGTATCCTGGAGTAGCCTGCGACATCCCCGCGCACGTCTACTGCTACTCTTGCTACCCAAACCCTGACTGGTCAACTGTGAGGCGTGGCTTCTCAGCTCCTTCCTCCGCCACAGAGCACGACTGACAACTTTCTTCTCCCTTCCTCTGCAGCACTACGCACCTGGCAATGAGATCCTGTCCTACCTCCGCAAGTGCGCCGTTGACTTCAAGGCCCGCCAGTTCATGAAGTTCGAACACCGCGTGACTTCAGCAATCTGGGACGGCGAGCAAGGCAAATGGAACGTCACGCTCGACAACAACGGCCAGACCGTTCACGACTCTGCAGATGTCTTCATCAACGCGTGCGTAGCTCTTTGCCCTCGCCTTCAATGATCCCAACTAACATCGTCTGTTCTGTGACGGTCCAGAGGCGGCTTCCTCAACGCTTGGAAATGGCCAGAAATCAATGGCCTCGAAAACTTCAAGGGCACCAAGCTTCACTCTGCTAGCTGGGACGACTCTGTAGACTACAAGGACAAGACGGTAGCAGTCATCGGATCTGGCTCCTCCGCGCTCCAAATCGTTCCCAATATGCAGCCCTACGTCAAACATCTCGATGCCTACATCCGCAGCGCTACCTATGTGCCGCCGCCTCTGCTCGAGGACTTCCTCAAGGACAGTCATTCGGATGAGTAAGGCTTTAGACTGTTTTATCTTGATTGTACAAAGTCTCAGCATAGCTAATTTCACAATTGCACCTGAAATAGTTACATCGGCGATCTCAAATACACCGCTGCCGACAAGAAGCGCTTTGCAGAAGACCCAGACTACTACAAGTCATACCGCAAGAAGATCGAGGGCGATATCGTCGGCGCTTTCACCGCTTTGCAAGCAGGCAGCCAGGCAAACACCGAAATGAGGGAGATGGCAGTCGCTTACATGCAAGCGCGGCTCAGCAAGCGACCTGACTTGATGAAATTGCTGATCCCCAAGTGGTAAGTCTAACTCGAGCAGCTCTGTCGGACCTTGTGTATTGGAGGCTGACGAGGGTTTTCATGACTGCAGGGACATTGGCTGCCGACGCATGTCGCCTGGACTTGGCTTCATGGAGTCTTTGACACAAGACAATGTCGAGGTCATCTCAAAGGAGTGAGCCTCATTCACGTTTGATCCTTGCCACCTTTTTGCCTTGCTGACGAAGTCTCGGCAATACAGAATTGAGCGCGTAACAGCGGAAGGCATCGTTGCAGCCGACGGCGTCGAACGTAAAGTCGACATCATCGTCTGCGCAACTGGTTTCGACTGCTCGTGGCGGCCTCGCTTCACACTCAAGGGACGCAACGGCTACGAGATTGGCGACAAATGGGCTCAAGAGCCACGAAGCTACCTGGGCACTGCAATTGAAGAGATGCCCAACTACCTCTTGACCCTTGGTCCATACAATTGCGGTGGTAACGGAACTGCTATCCCACCTATTGAGGCTCAGGTCGACTACAGTAAGCACAACGTGCCAACGTGTTCAAATGATCAAGAGCAGGCCAAGCTAAATCCTCGACTAATTCGCAGTGATCGAATGCATAAACAAAATCCAGCAGCAGAACATCAAATCAATGACACCGTCTTTGAGTGCAATCGAGGAGTTGTGAGTGACTTTGCTCATCAATATCGATGAGGTATTATAGCTGATCCCTCTCGGCAATGTCCAGCGTCGAGCATGCAGACACTGTTATGAAGAAGACCGTCTGGTCAGGGGGCTGCCGCAACTGGTACCGGACAAAGTCAGGGCGTGTTGTGGGCACCTGGCCTGGGTCTGGCTTGATCTTCCAGCAGATGATGAAGCGGCCTCGGTGGGAAGACTACGAGTACGAGTACATTCAAAACCCTGGCTCGAAAGTCAACCGATTCGCATTCATGGGCAACGGCCTGACGCACGACTAGTAAGCCCTCTTTTGTTTGTACTTCTAAGCAACTTTGGAGGCTGATTGGTATCATTCCACTTCCAGCGGCAGTAACATGGCGCCCTACCTCGACAATCCTGCGTCAGCGGACTTGCCATGAGCGATGTGGCAGCATTCCGACATCTCGCCTCGTAGAGATTTGTATGTATCAGAAATGTGTTGCAGGAAGTGTGTGTATCCTAGCTAGACGGGAGGGGTCTGTGTAGGGCGAACGTTGCGGCAGTCGAGCAATGTGCATACAGTACAGCCAAGTCGTGTCTGCCTTAGTAGTCTGGTCAATCGCTTGCCTCTTATTGCTGCATACTTATCATCATTCACCCGTCTAACAGCTTGCCCATGGGGCTGAAGCGGGGCTGTGGGCAGAGCTGCGGGGACGCGCTGCTGCTTCCACCTCAGCCCGCCCAGCCCGGAAGGCTCTTCCGCAAGTCGCGCCAAAGCTCCGCCCGGTGGCGGGCCTCCGCTTGTGAGACAGCAAGGATCTACTAAGAGCCTTCTACTGTAGCTGAAGCATTGCTGCATCACTTCGTAATTGGTACCTATAGTTCGCACGCGTCCTCATCAGTGCACCACACTCCCTCTCCGTAGACGCAAGTACGGTACAGCAAGGATGATTGAAATCACCTCTGAGCGAGAGCTGCTCAAAGGCAGGACGGTCATTGTGTGGGTGACAGTCATCTCGTGAGCGTCAGCCGCTGCGAACTGGGACTAACGAACATGTCTACCCGTGCAGCACTGGCGCTGCCTCTGGTCTGGGCAAAGGAACGGCCGCAATTCTTGCCTACCAAGGAGCAAACCTCGTGCTCGCCGACCTCAACAAGGCAGCAGGAAACGCGTCAGCCGAAGAGATCCGCAAGCACTTTTCAGACGCCAAGGTGTCGTTCGTCGAGTGCAACATCACAGATGAAGCTTCCGTCGACCAGCTCATCCAGGCTTCAGTGGCGGAGTTCGGCAGCATAGAAGGTCTGGCACACTGTGCTGTGAGTCAAACCTAATGACACGATCACCTAGGTATGTAAGTACGCTAATCCTTTCTGTGCATCTGCCAGGGCATCTTCTCTGAGGGTAAGGAGATCCAGGATACTCCCCTCGCCGTCTTCCAGCGCGAGATGATGGTCAACACAACCGGTACCTTCCTCATCAACCGGGCTGTGGTCAAACAGTTCCTTGCACAGAACAATGAAGGAAAGAAGGTCCCTCAAGGTGGATGGTCGATCGTGTGAGTCGAAGTCCCGCATCGCATACAGCATGGCACGCCATTGTCTGACAATTTGGGCTCGCACACAGCAACGTTGGATCAAAAGCTAGCACGGCTGGCAACGTAAGTCTAAGGCGCTAGGCTCAGCATATCATCCAAGAGGCGTCTGACCCCATGCGTTGCACAGCGCGAAGCCACGGCATACACTGCTAGCAAGCACGGAGTTCTCGGCATCAGCCGCGCCATTGCAGTAGAGCAGGGTAAGCGTCAAATCACCGAAGTTTTGGACGTGTTCAAAGTGCTGACCCCTTCGTGCGCCCTAGCTCGCAACAAAATTCGCTGCAACTGTCTTTGCCCGGGTCCCGTTGATACTCCCTTGACGAGACAGGGCGTGTCTCTCTCCAACGAAGCGCCAGTCGAGGAGCTCAATCAAAAGCTCAACGACCTCGGAATTCTAAGCGCCATCCTGCTAAGGCGTCTGGGCCGTGAGTCGCTTGTGCATCTGCTGTACGATGTGTCAGGGTGTAAGTCGGAGAGAAAGCTGAAATGTATACTCTTCCTCGCAGAGCCCGAGGACATTGGTCATCAAATCGCATTCTTGCTGGGACCCAGGTGCCAATTCGTCACAAACGCGACGGTGGCTGTCGACGGCGGTTGGATTTAAATCGACGTTGTTTGCGTCTCTACAATTCGTGAGCTGGAGCTTTCGCGCCCGTTAGGCCTCAAGCATAAAGTTCGCTCTGTTAGTCGAGGTTGTTCCTCTACTCAGTGGATAGTGCCGAGCACCATTCCGAGGAAACAGTGGTATTGTCGTGCTTCGCAGGGCAGACAAGAAGATTCAAACAAATTCTCAGTCGTCTAGGTAATGCAGTGAGGCTAATATTGGCTGTGTCCACTCTTGCAACGGCATCTTGCACTAGCGCTGACCGTATCGACAATGAGCTAGCGATGTCGCTCCTTTTTCCAGGCCAGCCAGACTTCTCTCGTTAAGTAAATCATGCCGCCTCGTATTGCGTTAGTATCTAGCACATTCAGCGACCAAAGATGCCTTTGAGCGCATCGCCTCCTGACGTCGTAGCCTCAATACCCCCTTTGACGGCACCATGCATGTCTCCCTTCCTGAAGCTCATGAATGCTTTGGCTGCTCCGGTGCCCGCCTTGAAGCTGGAGATTCCAACAACTGCCATGCGAGCGAGACCTTGGACGCGGTCTTCCCCATTGCGCCTCTCCCGCTCGCGGCTCCTAGACCCGCGGTCGTCGTGACGGTCTCTGTGATGATGCCGGCCCCGCGATTGATCCCTGCGCCTGTCTTCGGGTGGAGCTTCATATTGTCGGCTCGATGGACTATCGTTGTAGTAGCGTTCATCGTCCCGACGTCCGAGATTGCTTGTGGAGCGCCTCTCCTTACGAGTAGAATAAGTTGATCGGCCCCTTGATGCGTAACAGTCTTCGGTATACACAGTCGGTTGCCTACCAAATCCATGATTGCGCCTACCTACAGACTGGCTGCGATACGGATCAGGCGGGGGCGAGCGCCGGCGTACGTAGACGTATTGGTGGGACATGACTGATCTGACTAACGGTGCTGAAGCGGGCTCCCTGTCCGGAAACCAGAACCACCGGTGCTTCGTGTATACGGTTGTGATGATTCGAGTCGAGGAGAGTACAGCGGCCAGCCGTGTGATGGATATCTATAAAAGAGCAGGCTGGCTGCTTGATACTTGGTGCTCGAAGGGCTGCGACTGGATTGATTGTATGTCAAGCAAAGGAGACGAGCAAAGGGTCGGACCGGATCGCGCTCAAGACGGTTACGTAGCTGCTTTGCGGCAGCCAGCCAAGCAAGGCGGGGGCGGTGCCAGGTCAGCTGGTCCGCCAGCGATCCTTTCCAGGATGGCCTGACTCCGAAAGGTGCAACTTCAGCTGTTCTTAAAGCCTTTACAAGGCATCATGTCGTTTTACTGAAGGTCTCCATCGCACGCAACAGCGCGGCGTCCTGTTTCGAAAGGCCCGTGTAGTCCAGTGCCAGAAAGGGCCAGTCTTGCTGGACGGAACATTTTGTACCGTGTACTGGTAAAGTACCGGCTGTCAAATACGCCTTGATGTGGTTGATCGTACAGAGCGAGGGCTGAAGGGAATCGATCAAATCAGCTTATTTCCTGTCTTCATTGGCGAAGTGAGCAAGCCACTCGCCTGGGCTAGTGACGTATGGCCAAACCCATCATGCAGAATTGCGACAGCGCCATCGCCTCCAAACGCGCGTGCCATGTCAAATGCAGAATGCCCCGGCGTGACTGGATCGGCAGTGCTACCAATGAAGAGAAGGGGAAAAGCGGGTTTCGCAAGGCCCTCTGCACGAGACCAAGGACCATGATATGCGTCTCGAGGGGTTAAGCGGCAATAGTCTGCAGCACAAGCAAGTCCTGCTCAGCATCGTATTAAAGTCCAGCTTCGTCCTACTCGCTTACCTTGCATGAGTCCAATTCTGGAATGGAATTGGAATCAAACAACGATTCATCAGATTTACGGATTGACCGTATTTGAACCATCAGGCACTCACAAAACCCACTTTTCGCCAACTCCCGGCGCCAATCTCGCGAGTTCCAGCGAGAACACCAGCTGTTCTTCCCGCGTTCTCTGCGGCACACGTGGACTATCGGCGCACCGTATGCTGCCTGCGACATGATAGTCGAACGTGTAAGACATCCGTGTATCTTTGGCAGCAGCGGACGTTTCGTGTTTAAGCATTCGGTCAAAGGACGGATGCTCGCCCATGAAGGTGTCGTAGAGTGAAGTAAAATTGCCGTGTACGAGAGCGTCGATGACGCCGTTGGAGAAGCGAGACCAGCCGTTGGGCCAGTACACGGACTCCATGAGAACGTTCGCGAGCGTTGTTGCCGTGAAGACACCCGGCCCATTCTTGGCGCTCGTCACTGGCGCAGGAGCCCGCGCAAGCCTGGAGGCCAGGGTTTGAATTGCAGTGTCTATGGACGGTATGCCGAGATCACGCAATGCGCCCATCGAACATTGCTCAGGGTAGTCGTTGCAACGTTTTACGAAGCCAGCATACGTCTTCTGTGGATGTGGAAATTTCGGACATTTGTGGGTTTTCGTCGTCAGCAGACGCCATTCTCTTAGATGAGGCTGGGTTTTCTGGCTTACAGACCAGTCCTGCAGCGAAAGGTTATCGTGAAGATTGGTGTTGGTGTACATTTTGGCATCGAGAACGCCTGCGAGGGGCATCTTTCTGTTAATACAGTGCATCACCGCTTTCAAGGTAAGCGCGCGCACCGTCATTGACCATTCGACCGACTCTGGCTGGAAACATGGCTGCAAATGTGGCTCCAAGGGCGCTGGCATATGAAAAGCCCCAGTAATGCAGATGGTGCTGTCCAATGGCGTCCAGTATACTTGCCATGTCTCTGGCAGTATATGCCGTGCTCGCGCCTCTTAGCATCTCATGGTCCCCTTGCTCGTAGCAGCTGTCCATCATGGCTTTGAGCATCGCTAGTTTGCCGTCAAAGTTGAAGTCTTCGATGGCAGTGGGGACCTCGCCGGGTAAAAAAGTGCCGTTGCGGCCTTCGAGAGGCTGAGGGAGGCTGTGCAGCCGAAAAGTAGCAAGTTAGCCCTCGAAGTCGGTCTTTGTGCATCCAAACGAAGGTGTTGTCATGTTGACGCCTCGAGGATCAAATCCAATGATGTCGTAGCGGCCATCTCTGTGATACAGAGAGGGTGTCAGTTGAGGCGAGGTTGGCCTTCGAATGACGCGGTGCTCTGACTGACAAGACGGTGGACATGAATGCTCCAGCACTGAGTGCGAAAGCGTGGCCAGATTCAGACGGTCCTCCTGGATAGGTGAGTAGTGTTCCTAAATAGTCTGATTTTGAGCACGAAGCGGGCAGCTTGCGCAGTGCAAGCGAGACGCGGCGACCATAGGTCGAGTTCGAGAACTGTTGAAGAACATCGTGGCGAGGCGATAGGAAAGGCAGCAGAAATTGGATGTGGGAGAGATGGGGTAGCATAAAGATGCAGTAGGATGGGTTGGTGTGTGGAAGAGAAGACGTGTCTGGGTCAGCCATTCGGTTTGGATGTTCTCGAGACGAGATCCTGCCTCGAGGACCACGGGGGCTGGCTGCACCACCGTCTCTTGACTCACATCCATGGGCACCTCGAGCCTCCCGCACTGGAACTCGGGCGCGTCGCTGCATGCTGTCCAGGTGATGGTGCCAGTGTCTGTGCCTCGCACGCCCGTCTTGCTGCTGGCGTGGTGCGGTCCATCATGAACTCGCCAGGTCTTCAAGCTGAAGGCGAGCGCGTCGAGGCAGCCAGTGAGCCAGAGGACAAGCAGCAGCACGCACGCATGCACGACGGTGCGCGGACGCTTCACGACCTGCTGCCATCCGCCTTGGAGACTGTGCGACCTGCGCAGACCAGCGAAGGCCGTCGGGTCTGAACTCCTCTTCTTCGCCATGATGGAGGCTGCTGTCACGCTTGACCACTCGCAGGTATAGCAGGCCAAGCTAGCGAGCCATGCGGGCACAGGATGGAGCAGTCAAAAGGTGTCAAGGCCTTGTGCATCGCAGACCGCCTTCGCAGTGTTTGGCCCCAGCCCGCGTTCGCTTACAGTCGCTCGGGCTGACTAGCGCTGTCTGGACATTGACCACTGCAAGGCAAAGCTCGACGATGGTACTGAGAACCACAAGACGATGAAGTCGTATTTCTAGACATTGCTACAGCTGGACAGACAACGAAGAACAGAATCATGAACCACTCCATACACTTTGAACAGAACGCAGCCCAGGGCTCGAAAGATCGTCAAGGCATGCCATCGGCGGTGCCCTCAATGTATGTCATTGGAGAAATCGTGAGGAGGCCGGGTGCGTCAAAGCTCGAGTGCGGGAAGCTGGAATGGCGCGAAGGGTTGAAGGCGATGGACGGACAGATTTGGCATGGACGCGGACGGTGCATACGCACTACCAGGCGAACCAAGCGAGTAGACTCTTGGGGTATGCGCGGTTAAGTGCCTTTCTGCTCTCGTCCAGCAAAAGCAAGCCAAGCGCAAAGGCAAAGGGCAGGAACCAGTATTCGACCGAGACGCCCCGAGTCAAAAAGACCTTGTTGAAGAAGGGAACGCTGCAAGTGCACACACGCCAGTCAGCTATGCTGAATCGAAAAAAGCAATACACCAAGAATGATCCAATCAACTTACTATGAGAAGAATGAAGCGATAGCAAGCGAGATGGCCATCGCAGGGAAGATAGCGACGTTCCTGCCGATGGTGCCGAGCGGATTTTGCTGGAGCAGAGAGAGCTTGCGTGTTCTCGAACTAAGCAGGTTACCAAACTGCATAATGACCAGAGTGAAGAAATACACGCTCTGTGCGCGATTGATCTCCTCGTTGTAGTAATCTTGCGTGATTCCGTCTGGAAGTTTACCAAACGCAAGAGCCAGACTCGAGAATGGAATACCTCGACGGCTAAGGTACCAGAAGGAGACACAGCAGGCACAAACCGATTCCAAGATTCCGAGGAAGCCGTAGGCATGCAGGAGCAACCGCCATGTGACCAGTCGGTCCTTCTTTGGATTCCTGGGCGGTCTCGAAAGCAAGTCGGCTTCGGGCTTTTCCAAAACGAGCGCCAAGGCGGGAAGCACATCGGTAGCGACACAAATGATGACTGCGAAGAGTATTCAGCATCGGTTTCAATTTCAAGGTGTGGTTACACTCACTCATTTGCAGATTGCTCAGAATCTGAGGGAAGCCAAACACCGCATTGAGGATGACGGGCATCAACTCGGAGAATGAACCGGCTGGCAACAGATAAAGGATGGTCTTCTGCAAGTTCTCGAATATGAGCCTTCCGCGTTGGATGGCGACGATGATAGAGGCGAAATTGTCCAATAAGACCATGTCCGCAGCCTGCGGTGAGATAGATCAATCAGCATGTGAATCGTCCTCCTTGATTGCAAGACCCTCGGACTCACCTCAATGGCAACGTCCGATCCACCTCCGATAGCGATACCAATGTCGGCCTGCTTGAGACTGGGCGAGTCATTCACACCATCTCCCGTCATTCCAACACAATACTCGCGCTTTTGCAGTTCCTTGACGATGCGCAACTTTTGTTCTGGTGTTGTGCGGGCAAAGACGACTTCTTCGTACGCGCAGGCAGCATCCCACGTTGGATCCGTCATCTTGAGCAAGTCTTGACCTTCAAGCACGAGCGACTGTCGGACTCGACGAATAGCAACGTGGTCCTTTTCGTCTGAGCCAGCGCTGGTGCTCTTGTAATCATCCATATGCTCAAAGAGATCGTTCAAGCCATGAACGCGCGTGGCATCTGTGATGATGCCGCACTTTTCGGCAATCGCAGCGGCAGTAAGCTTGAAGTCGCCCGTAACCATGAAGACCTTGATGCCGGCTTGTCTGCAGATCCGAATAACTTCGGGGATCTCCGGTCTGAATAGCTAGAGCGTCAGTACATGGCAACCCTCTACAGGCAAGCAAGTAAAGGCCGCTCACCGTGGCGGGTCAATGATTCCTACTAGACCAACGACTTCGAGGTCCTTGTTTGACTGACTGACGTAGTCGGAGAATGCTTGCGATGTGGGTTCGTGTTCCGACTTCTTCAGATGCCTGCGAGCGAGCAAGAGGACACGCTGGCCCCGAGCAGACCATCTCGTTTGGACTTCCTCAATCTCGGCAAGCATCGCCGACGTCAATGGCACCGATTCGTTCTTGTTTGCGTCCCAGACCATCGAAGCGCGCTTGAGGAGAATGTCCGGTGCTCCTTTGACCATCATCACGTACGAGTCTTCCTGAATAGGCATTGAAGCTTGTTCATCTTCGAAGATACCCTCGGCGTGTTCGACGACCTTGATTGCAAATTTGGTAGCAGAAGAAAAGGACTGGTTGTAGACGACTGAGAAATGAGCGCGTGTAGTCTCGGCATCTGAAAGGAAATCTGCAAAGCGCAATATCGCAGTGTCGGTCGCATCGCCTTGGATTCTTCGGGGCGCAGCGGGATCATCTTCAGGCGCCGGTGCCGTGAACTGTAAAACACCAGCGTTTCAGACTGGGAGGCCAAGCATTTTAGATGCTCGAAAGTGCGCTCACCTTTGCAGCATTACACACAGAGGCGACAATTTGCAGAGCTCGGATGCCAGTGGTGTTCTCACGGCGAGCTATTCTATCCCGAGCAGTGAGAGGGGTCTCTTCCGAGCCGTACGTGTACGCGGTCACCACTTGCATTTTGTTCTCGGTGAGCGTACCGGTCCTGTATTGACAGAAGATCAGCCGAAGCACACACACGACTGTCTTTGGCTAGTGACTGTGACTCACTTGTCTGTGCAAAGGCAATTGATGGAACCGAGCGTCTCGACCGTTGTCAGTGACTTGCAAAGCACCTTTTCCTTGCTCAGCGATTGCGCAATCTTGACAAGCGAGAGAGTGACGGCGACCGGCAAGCCTTCAGGGATGAAAGCGACCATGACTGAGACGACATTGATGAGGAGCTGCGAGGTGTTGATGAAGCCGGGGTGGTCACGACGAATCCAGCCGGCCCAGAGGGCGACGATAAAGATTGCAGTCAGGGTTGCGAGCGAAGCGATAATGAGCACGAAGCGGAGAATCTCCTTCTCGAGGAGCGTCATGCCCGCTTTGGCTTTGCTTGATAGCTTGCTGATGCGCCCGAAGACGGTATTGTCGCTGTGTGACAAACAGGACGTATCATTAGCATTTGTGTGCTCACGAATGTTGTGTATGTGCACATCACTCACCCAGTCTGTACGACAATACCCTGACCCGACCCACTGACAACCAGCGTGCCCTGAAGTGCGATGTTTCTGGTTTCCAGAAAATTCGCAGACGTCGACTCAAGCTTTGCATCAACGGGCTCGGATTCACCCGTCAGGATACTTTCGTCCAAGCGGAGATCGGCTGAGATGTTGATGAGCTGCGAGAGCGTAAGAGTGCGAGTACCCTGCATCAGATTTTACCGCAACAATTTTCTAAGTGCTGCTACCCACTCTTAGATCAGCAGGCACTTTTTGACCCAGCGTAAGATCTACCACATCACCAGGCACGAGTGCTGCGCTGGGGATTCTGACGTTTTTTCCATCTCGAAGGACCGTGACTTCGGCAGGGAGCATGCCAGAGATGGAATCCAGAATTCGCGACGTGCTGAAATCTTGCCAAAAGTTGAAGACGGCTTGTAGGATCAGAACGATGAGCAGCACAAGTGCGAGTGCTAGATTGGAAGCTGCAGGGGGCTGGCCGAGGGGTTTCCTGTGCGAATATCTCCCATGTTAGCAATATTGATTCAGAAACGACGCCCAATATCGTCTCGAAGCCAAACGTACCAAGCGATGAAACAGATAATAGATGCCGCGAGCAGCAGCGTGCCAAATCCACCAAAGACATACTTGACAATCTTCTTGAACAAGTTTTTGGGCGGTGGAGAGATTGCATTCTTGCCGTATTTTTTGGCCTTGCGCTCGACTTGGGCGGAGTCGAGGCCGACATTGGGAGAGACGGACAGGCGCTCGGCCACTTGTTCCGCTGTCAGAGTGTGCCAGTCGAGCTCGCCAAGTTCTGTCCGTCGTATTCAAAGACATGGTGCGCACGTTTGAGAGATGAGTTGGACAAAGGTTTGCCGGTGAGCCATGGAAGACAGACCACATATTTGTTCAGGACGTGAGAAGTCGCGTTTGGTCGAAATCGTCCACAATGTGCCAAAGCGAGCCGCCACACAAGGGGTATTGAAGAAGAGGACATGGCAAAGCAAGTAAACGATAGCATTCAGGTCAGCCAATGTTCTAATAAAAGCACGTGCGCAGCGAAGCTGGTCCTTTCCCAAATTTCGTTTGGGGGAGAGCAGCACAGCGAGCCAGCAAGGCGAACTAGCACTTGCAGGCATTGGTCTAGAAGAAGAAGCCGCGCTCACCTTTGACAGCGCCCTTGCGATCAGCGGCCTTGTATTCGTCAATCTGTATGGATACCGTTCTAAAATCGACCGGCAGGGCAGTGCGAGCCTGTGTGCGCTGTATGCCTAGACTGTTGTTGCGCGGCAGTCCAAGGCCGCCATACGAGGGCGAGGAAGCGATGGAGATACGACCAGTGTCTGTGCGCAAGAGCGTGCGGTCGCCAGTGCCGCCATAGCCAGTCACGCCGACGGTGGCAGTGGCGGCGAGCTCGAGGTCGGGCGCGAAGCCTACCGTCTGCCTGCGCGGAGGGAGGCGCGTCGACTCGTTGGCGGCGTGCATCTGGGCGGCACTGAGAGAGGCGAAAGGCTTGTCTGGTGCGGAGGACATTGCTTGCGCTGTGCTTGTGGTCGGTGGGACGAACGAGCAGAGGGAAGCGCGTGCTACGACGAGTGTAGTGGCGAGAAGCGCAGCAGCAGAGAAGGAGAAGAGGGAGGATGCAAGGAACAGGGAGATGTGGAACAGGTGCGAGTTAGAAGGGAAGGGAGAGAGGGAGGAGATGAGAGACAGAAGAAGAAGAAAGGCCCGCAGCGAGTGAGCCTCTGTTTGTGTATAGTTGGGCAGCTCGTGTCAGAATATAGCCCACTGGTAGGAGGAGAAAGGGTGGCCCAAAAGGAGCGGGAAGACGGCCGAAAGAGGCCCCCACCAGAAATCAGTGTTTGGCGGGCAAGTTGACGCACGCAGGGTCCTGCTAGATGCGCGCACCTGCAATTGAAGCTTCTGCCTGCTTCTCTTTCTTTTCTTCAATTGTTTCGACCTGCCGGAAAAGGCACGCTGGCGACAGGGATCTGGTGGCGAGCTGAAAGAAGGGGGCTGGTGACAGAGTGACACACCGGTGTGTCACTGCGAGCGAGCCGAGCGAGCGACCTGATCTGTCTGGTCTATGATATTGTGATCCTGAGATCTGTATACAGTATGCGTGGTCAGCTTGGTGTTCCCATGTCTGGTCTTTCTCTCACTACTTCGAGGAAAGGACGCACCACTCAATCCCAGCAATTCCCTCGAGTCACTGCTTTGTTCTTCAATCTCTGCCTTGCTCTGCGCTTGCATACGCGAATGGCCTCCTCGTCGCCGTGACCTCCTCGCCCATTCTTTCCTCCATTCTACCGACTTTCCACGACGCAATTTCCTGCCAATATTTCCACCTCTTCACTACTACTTCCCATTCACACGCTTGTAGCACGCAGTTCGCATTGCATGCACAGGCAAGCACATGCAAGCATATGCAAAAGCACAGCCCTCGAGATCACAAGAGATCACTTTTGCGCGCGCGCAAGATCACGTTCCTCGGTTCGCCTATTTATGTGCTGCCGCCTCGCCCTTTGAAAAAGTTTGAAAGGTCACTGCTGGCTACTGTATTCGAATGCCGCACATCTTCAGAGATCTTGCAAGATCTTGCTTGAAAAAGTCTTGCGCTCCAAGTTGCGTTTTTCCATCTTTTGTGGATCTGGTGGAGGAATTGCTGCCAGGAAGCACGCGCCAGCCAGCCAGCCAGCCCGCGAGCAATGCAGAAGCAACGGAAGACGCGGCCACCGACGTGTCCATTGTGCACGCGACAGTCAGTGTGCGCAGACGGATGCGCAGCCCGACGGAGAGGTCGAAGCGTTGCTTGCTTGCTTGCTTGCTTGCTTGCTTGCTTGCTTGCTTGCTTGCTTGCTTGCTTGCTTGCTTTCTTGCTTGCTTGCTTGCTTGCTTGCTTGCTTGCTTGCTTGCTTGCTTGCTTGCTTGCTTGCTTGCTTGCTTGCTTGCTTGCTTGCTTGCTTGCTTGCTTGCTTGCTTGCTTGCTTGCTTGCTTGCTT
>KZ857240.1:0-28855 GCA_003351005.1 Cystobasidiaceae sp. HBUAS51001 | reverse complement strand
TTGCTTGCTTGCTTGCTTGCTTGCTTGCTTGCTTGCTTGCTTGCTTGCTTGCTTGCTTGCTTGCTTGCTTGCTTGCTTGCTTGCTTGCTTGCTTGCTTGCTTGCTTGCTTGCTTGCTTGCTTGCTTGCTTGCTTGCTTGCTCGCTGGGATCCTGGCCTCTCTGCGCGCTGCGCTGCACGATCCGGCCCTCGAAGGATGGCGCAATACGAGCAGCAGGGGAAGCGTACGCACAGAGTCTGCATACAGTCCAGCGACAAGCCAATTCGAGCGCGTGCGCGCGTGCTGCTGTAGTGTCGAGTGCTCAAGGCGCGCATCGCGTCGCGTTCTGTGCTGAGGGTGCAGACCCAACAGGAACAGGAGAGACCAGCGCTATTGCATACCGGTAGCTACAGCTACACATAAGCATGCATGCGTGTCACACAGCAGCTCGTCGCTTCTCTTGTCCGTCCATGCCTATGCTCGCTGTCGTGCGTCAAGGCACCATGTGTCTCACTGCCTCGAGGCACGCCAGGAGCGAGGCACAAGGCGAGGGCAGGCTCTCAACCTGCGTGCGTATGGTGCCATGAGTCGATACGCAGCTCGCGTGTCGTCTTGTCCAGCGACCTGGCGTTCTTGGTCGCTTCTTGCTGGGTCGCCCAGCGTGATCGCCAGCTGAGACTGGCTGCTCTGCTGGCATGGATGACAGCCTCTTGCTGCTTTCTCCCTTCTCACGGACACGGACATCTCCGCTGTGCTGGTGACGAGCTTCAGCACTTTCTTTCCAGATCTGCACACACCTCGCTAGCGAAGAAGCAAGTAGCAAGCAGCAACGCACGTCTGCTTGCGCCTTCTGTGGACACTCCGGATCAAGCAAAGCTCAGAAGGCCTTGCACCTCGAATTTCCACAGCGCCCACATTTTCGAGCCTGCGCGTGTGCAGCCTGCTTCGCTGACAACTGACTGATCAGTCTGCTCGCTTGGAAGCTCTGACACCCTTCTCCGTCAACGAGTCATGCCGGCTGAACGACAGGTGAATTACGCTTCGGAACTCGGACAGTGGACCAACGTAGTGTATGCTCCATGAGCTGAGTGTTATCGATTGCAGCTAGACCTCGTCCTGGATAGCCTACACGAGCTCAATGAAGTGCTACTGGGTTCCTCAGCGGCGGTCCCACGATCTGGCTTCCACGATATTAAGCTAGATAACGGGAGATGGGAAGTGAGCCCCATCTCATCTCTGGCTCTGCTGCTGCTTCAGTTGTTATGCATCCACTGACACTACAGGCTACACTTCGTAGCTCGGCTTCTTCATCAGCGAACGTACACGCGACGAGTACTTAAATTTTGCCATCCAGTATCAATGCAAGTTCCAAGAGCCCCCTTTCTGGAGCAAGCTTAGTGCAAAAGTTCGTTGGAAAGTCTTGCAGCGTACACTCACATACTGACATTCTCACTGCGTTCCTTCTCAGCTGTGTACGCCGTCAGGTCAGATCCTCGCAGAGTACGACCAGGGGTACAAAGAACGTGCACGCACCAAACATTCGTGGTTTAGATTGGGTTGTATCGCTGTTCAAGACCTGCGGGCCAATGAAGAATATAAGGTTGCAGTACGTCCGCTATGGTCTACCAGCAGCATGACTTACTGAATTGAGCCTTGCATGCACCCCTGCTCGGTGACAGAAAAAGCTGGTCTTCAAGCTGTCCATAACCGAGCAACTCTTGGCTAGTCATTCCCTCGCCCTTCCTCTCTCGTCGTTGATCACTTTCGATGACATCGTCGAACGTCTTGACATGTGTCTGTCTTCGGACCAGAATGTCTCCGTCGCTCTGGCAGACGGCCAATGTCAAGCGCACAGTTCCGTCATGTCCGAGGAATGCGACCATTTCAACACGCTCTTCACGAACGGTTTTCAAGAGGGCCAAGTTCATCAAATCGCGCGAACTCTGAAGCGAAAGGCCGAAGACGACCTTGCTGAATCAAATGGCCCAAACATCGACGGCCATGCGGCCCTGGCTGAAGACTCCGATATAGAAGACGATGCGCGCACGTCGGCAGAAGGAGGCCAGGGCTTTGGACAAGCTAGCAGCCTCGAGATGAGATTGGTCAAGTTGCCAAATTTCTCGTGAGTAATTGGCTCTGATGGGAGCAAGCTTTTAGTGATTTATGCGACACCTATACAGAGTCAGGACTTTCCGGGCGCTTCGGATGTGGCTCTATACTGGTTTAGTCAATTTCAAGCCACTCAAGTCGGCAAAAAACATCCCGAAGCTGTCCAACGAGATTTTGGTACAGTCTTCCAAGTCGATTGCGCACCAAGCTTGCTCGCCAAGTAAGCATCGCTGGCGCGCTCGCATTGCCAATTCCTTACCATCCACGCAAGAGCACTGCTGAATATGGCCTCGCAGAATGCCTGTACAGACTCGCAGATTACTGTGATCTCTCCACACTGAAAGCATTGTGCTTTGATGCATTCATGGCCTCTATCTCGCCCTCGAACGTCCTCGTCGAGCTGTGTCACGATTTGCTCGAATGCACACAGAAATCAGCAAGAGTCTGGTAGCGTATGCTGTTGAGCATTGGGTGAGCTACTCTCGTGTAGCTGTGGCTGATCTTTACTTGTTGGAAGGCTAACATTTAATGCTACATCTGTGTGTGTGTGCATTCTTCAGACCGAAGTGACAAAGTCTCCCGGCTATAACGAGGCTCTGCAAGCAGCTTTTGAGTATGAAAAAAGTCAAAAAGCAATCTCTGACATATTGGAAGCGTTCGCAAACAAGAGCTAGAGGAGACGTGTGGCAAGTGCTCCAACGAGCAGCTCGCAGAAGCTATGAAGTACGAAGACACGCGGCAGGTTGTCAATGGGACCCTTGGCCGCTATAATTCTATCATTGTAGCCGTTATTGTTCAGGACCAGTCATACCTCGCCTTGTAGCCAGCCAGCCGTCCTATGTGGCAGTATTCCAACTAGTCGACGCGCCTGGTACGTGATCTGGACTTTTCGACTTCGTCCAACGGCCGTTTTGTGACGCGAGATGGCCACCCTCTGCTCTGCTGCAACCCAGCACACTTGTTCAGGCCAGCTTACGTGTGCTCTGCACCGACTGAGCAGCGCCAAAGGCTAGGCCGCTGCTCCGTGCATCAGTCCAGCAGCGAGAGTGTTGCAGCAGCAGCAGCAGTCAACGTGGACACTGGCCGCGAGACGCACCTCAACCCGTCGTCAGGAGACAAGGAAAGCGAGTGTGACACACGACTAGGTCATGGCTAGCCAGGCCGAAACACAGGCGGGCGTGGAGCCTTCCGAGGTAGTCGGAAAATTCAAGCACACGCACCACGCGGTTGACGACATGTACAGTCGAGATAGTAAGCCTCAAAGCTTGCTCAGAGCAATCGTCATGACCCTTGCTAGTCGCTGACTCGACTGCTCGTCGCCTCCATGGCCAATACAGTCGATTTTACATTCGACTCGAGTGATGGGAATTCGTTCATACGAGCCTTGAATAATACTGCCAACACTCGTCGCTCCACTATGTGGGAGTCTGATGCATTTGGTGAGAAGCATTGGAAGGTACAATGCAGTGCCCATCATTGAAAGACAAATCGCAAGCTTACCTTGTGCACGCAGGTCCTGCTCTGTTGCCAAGACCCGGAGGGTACGATATCAACTGTCGTTCAGTCGCTCCGTCCCGAAACAATTCAAGCAAAGTGGTCTATACAGGTTCAGCGACAGTCAGCATGTCTTACAGGTGGAATTTGCAGCGCTGAGGCCCGGCTCCGCAGATACATGCCACCTCGCCGAACGGAAAAGTGTTGTATAAAGACCGCGTTAAAAATATTCAGACTCTCACTGGGAACAAAAGTCGAATACGAAATACCGCAACTCTTGACGTTGCCAAAGTCCGCAACGACCCCGAATTCGCGGCTTCGGTAAGATTCGAGATTTTGGGCGCAATGTGCGTCCAACTTTGGAATTTGCTGATTGATGAAGCTATTCCAGCAAAAGTTGACCGTAGTGGTCAAGATCACCGAGAGAGTGCGCGCTAGTCCCTACAATGGCCTGGCCGGGTCTGCATTCAGCCTACTTCATCTAGCAACATCTCTCGATCTCTGCCTATTCCAGCCCAAAGACGTCCGGTTTTGTTTTGTCGACGGAGTCTGCGAAGCACACAGTAAGGTTTTGCTGCGAAAATGTGCCCACTTCAAGGCCACTTTTGAGGGCGGCTTCATGGAGGGCGTTGTGGAGACAGACGGAAAGTCAAATTCTGGGCCGGCATCCACTGTAAACGAGCGGCGCACTTCTAAGCGACTCAATGCTACATCGTCGAAGGCTCAAGGCAGTCGTTCGCTAAAACGAACGAGAAATGCTACCATCGAATCGGAGGAGTTGGTCTATGACGAGGATCATGATGATTCGGATATGGACAGCGTCTCTGTGCGAAAGGTGCAGGACCCACCAGCGCATCTCAACTATAAGATTGTAATGTTACCAAACTTCTCGTAAGGGAATGACTTGCAATGACTTTAAGGCACATGGCTGATTTACTTCCGTCTAACTGCAGAGTCAGGACGTTTCGGGCCTTCCTGCTGTATCTCTACTCCTCCCATGTCTCCCTGTCGAAGTTGAAATCTTCGACGCCAAACACGAGCCCACCGGATGAGGTCGCCGTCCACGAAATGGCAGAAAGCTTGTGCCCTTGCTCGGCCAGTGAGTCGCCGACAGTCTCCAGGAGAGCAACCCTAGCTGGCTGATGCACGAGGGTGGCCAGGATCACTTTACCGCATGGCAGATTACTTCGACGTCCCCAAATTGAAAGCGATTTGTTTGGCGCACATCAAAGCGTGCATCACTCCCGAAAATGTTCTATACGAATTGTGCCGGAAATTTACTCGAGAGCATCCAGCCGTCTCAGAAATGCTTGAAGCGTACGCAGTGGAGCATTGGGTAAAGCACCTGAATGAAGCTTACTTATGTATACGCTGAAACATGGCTCTACCTACTGTGCTGCAGAGCAAAGTCACGGAAACGGATGGGTTTGAAGATGCCATGAAGAATGCGCTGGAACATGCGATCGACTGCAAGGCATTTACGCGAATTCTCAAACACAGCTCGAAAAAATGAACCTCACGATCGACTTAGCGGGCGACCGTAGGCAGACGCCTCTTAACGGAAAAAGTGCTTCTATTGCTACTGGACACTTGTCATGCTACACTGCACCTTGACATTAAACGCGCCGGTTCCGACCGGAGCACACTCAAACACAATCGTTGTTCCAATGCCACATGATTCGGCGTAGCACAGTGAGCTGGGATGATCCTGCAGCACTGCTTAGAACACGTATCGGAAAGTGGGCGCCTTTGCAAGCATGGTTCAAGATCAGCCATGAAGATTCTGATTGTGCGGGAGAACGGCCGACCTACTTTGTCACCTAGGTCTCGGAGCTGCTCATGTGTCAGACCGTGACCACCAGGCTGGTTGCAGATTTTTTCCCTCTGACGATTGATCATTGGGTAGACGACCATTAGGACCAGGGTTTGAAGCAGGCCTGCCGCATTGAAGAATACTGCACAATCGCAGAATGCTCAATGCTTAGCTTGGCCAACACACGTTGCGATCTGTACTCACGCATTCCATGAAGAGCAGGAATGTATCGCGGGGCCCACTCGCTTCGGAAGATGTTAGCAGTGATAATGCCGCACAAATTCTGCATGCAAGCGTCTGGTCAGTCTGAAGACAACCTCCATGTGCCGGTTGTCAATCGTGCTCACGCCGACACCGCAGATCAAGCCGATAGCCGTTGCTCGCTTGGTCTGCCCAGCGAAGGCTAGCACGGTTTATGCAAGTCAGTACTGAGCGGATGCACGCTCCATAAGAATGCGAGCTTACTACCACTGGTGGCCATGATGGCAGGAGCTGAAATAGGCCACTGTCCAATGGAAATTACAAACTGATAAACGCAGAAAGCAGCCAATGAGCCCAAAGTCCGAGCGCCAGTAGACTTTCCCTTACCGTTCCTGCATAACGAGCTCGGGTGCTGTCGCAGACAGTCAACATAATCCAGCCAACCAGTGCAATGGTGTATCCGGTGGCCATGAAGATTCCTCTCTTCTTGTACCTATCGGACAAGTATGCGAAGAGAATGACCATGGGAACGGCGGATGCAAACGTAGGGACACCCATGAGCTGTGCGCGTGTTCCTGAATATCCAAGGCCACTGATGAGGGAAGGCACGAAGATAGCCAGCGAGAAAAGAGGCGTGGTGGTGCAGAACTGCAAAAACAGAAGCCCTCTATATCAGCTGCGCACTCTTGTTCTGAAAGGCTTGCGCAAGCAGACTGACGTATTGTACAAGCCAGCTGTACGTCTGCCAGTCTTTGAACACCGCTGCCCATTCCTTGAAGTTAAGCCTCTTGGTCTCGCCGGAAGTGCGGCTGTAGCCCTGGTCGACGGCAAGAGCGGCCTTGACATAGGCTTTTTCGCGAAGAGACAAGAATGTCGCTTCTTCAGGAGAATTTGCTCGATGGATAAAGGGGAACGTGATGAAAGCGCCTGAAAGTTCGACGCACTCTCAGTCAATGGCTTTCTATGTACGAACACCGATGCTCAAAGACCTACCGATGATGCCAAAGATACCAAACATGATGAAGCTGGCGGTACGAAAGAAAGACAATTGACTTTGCGTGAGTAATCCACTGTAAGGATTTCGATGCAAATACTCACATCCAGGCCCATCCTTCGCGTCCGAGGCGGCCGTCCAAATTTCGCACGGCACTAGCGAGTAATCCAGCAAAAGCACCCGCCAGAGTGGCCGAGACAAAGAAGAATGAGAACCGGAAGGCGAGCTTGTCTTTTGGGTACCACGTGGTGAAGTAGTATGCAGCTCCGGGGTAAACTCCGGCGGTCGTGAAACCAAGGAACAGGCGCGCAACGAGAAGCCCGCCGTAGTTTGTGACCAGGCCCATCAAGGCGAGATTGAGGCCAAATGCGAGGCATAGGCCACTGAGCCAGTATGAGGCCTTGAATTTCTTGAGGAGGAGGTTGGAAGGCATTTCGAATAGACCGTAGCTAAAGTAAAAAATCGAGAGGACCCAGGTATACTGCGACTGAGGAGTGGCGGCAAAGGTTCAGCTGCGGCTGTGAGCACTAGCATAGGACTGCTCGTCTTACCGAGGAGATGTTCAGTTGTTTCTGCAAGCCTTCGATCTTGGCATTGCCAATGACAGACTTGTCGCTGTATTGGAGCAGATAAATGAGCGCCATAGGCCAGATGATCCGCATATCAATCTTTCTCCAGACTCGACGCTGCTCCTCCGGAGTGAGGCCCATTGCATCGTGTACATCGTCGGGAATGTCGGCATTCAGTGCCTCTTGTTTGTTGACATGGGATTGGTTGATGTGGTCAATCTCATGCTCGGCCTTCTGGTCCCGGTCGGCGTCATCATACGATGGTGATGCCATTTTGGCAGGTTGCGTTGGACGAGTCTGAGGCTCCGCAGACTATTTGCTGAGACTGTTAAGCAAATCAAGAGGCTGTCAACGGAATCGCTGGCGCTGTTGCGTGCGAGGAAGCTGTGCCAGCAGTGGAAGCCGGTGGAGCAGCTCAAGTACGCCCGAGTTTGCTCACGTCTTTGCCGAATTAAGGCGGGGCCCTCAAAAGGGACAAGAAGGACAAACGTAGAGGACTTGGCCCGATATGAGGAAAGACCAAACTGAAGGAAAGGAGGAGCGAGTTGTGTCCAGGAGAAACCCACACTCCCTTCGCCGTCGGTTGTATGAGGGACAGATCCTCCCCCGGGACTCGGTGCCCAAAAACTGCGGTGTCCCGTCCAAAATTAGAGGGCCGGACGAGGGGCCCCAGGAGCCGCCTGGAGAGACCGGGGTTGGACTGTGAGTAGGCATGAATTTCGGGGCCAGCGTGTGGGTTCATCGATAGCATATCATACCATAGTGTGCTCCCCCGGCAACGGTAACCTACGGCCGACTCTTGCGCACGGTGCAGCGGGAACTGTGGATGTTGGAGGGATTCCCGCCTTGACGGCCCCGGTGCACTAAATTCTTCTCGCTGAGGATCGTCGACCGCCCCGCCCGGACGGCTGTACTGTACTTGCTGCACACATAAGACCAGATTAGATTGACCTTATTCTTGTCCTGTTCTGTGAATCATCCTTCCAATGCGCTCGTGCACGTGAGAACAATCAAACAGATTCAGACGTCCGCGTTGAGCTTTCGAGACCTCAGGCTGGAACCAGCAGCTCCTTGAGCGATGGCGAGCTGGGGCATGACAGGAGCGGCAGGCGTCTTTTCTGCATCCTAGAGGGCCATTCGAGAGGGTCTGAGTCCATCAGATGGTCGGTCTGCTCGTCACCCCGGCTATGTCCTTCAGAGTGTGTCGCCAGCTGCGCCGGCTGACTGGCTGCGGTGGCAAGGCCGTGGCCGTCAGCTGCTGTACTCGGGCGACAGCTTTCGCACTTGTCGATAATTGAACCGACGGCATGTCAGCACGTTTCAGTGTTCATAAGCACAGAGGTGGCATTGACAGCCTGCATGTACATCGATGCAGTGGAAAGCTGCCTGCAGAGCTTCATTAAGATGTATGTATTTCCACAAAGCTAGAGTAAACCGTTCTGAAGCGACTATATTAGCCTGAAGGTGATTTTCTGGTCCTCCTTGCAAATGAGCGCAGCCTGGGAAGCATTCTCAAATCCGGCTCTTGCTGTATTGGCATTTCGCGAAGTTGACCAGGCAGCGGTCTTCACACATGCATGCAACTGCTTCCAAAGGAGCACCAAGGAGCCCGCCCGGTCTCCAAAGATTCCTAGACTCTATCACGACTTCGCCATCGACAAGCCAGGGGCAGCAATCCACCAATCAAGAGCACGGGTCCGACGCTGATGATCTCACTGAACGCCGCTATCTGGGGGGTGATGCGGAACTTGACCGCTACTCCAGCAGCCAAAAGTATGGCGGCTGCGAAGTAAACGACACACCATCCCAGAGCGATAAAAGAAGTCCACTGATACACGTTTGAGATGTGCATCATCAACTTGATGTCACTGGCCAAGTTTGACCCCCGTAGAACCACGCCAGCGGATGCCAAGGCTATTTCGGAACCATGCGACACTGTGACAGCAACATCCGCCGAAGAAAGAGCGACACTGTCGTTTGTGCCATCCCCTACAAAGCAGACCTTGCCGCCGAGCTTGGCCGCCTTCAAGGAAGCGATGACTTTCGCTTTGGTTTCTGGACTGCATCCCCCGAATGTGTCGTCGACGTTGACGCCAATCCTGGCGGCAAATGCCTCTACCGCGGCTGCGTGGTCTCCAGAGATGATGGCAATCTGCCTTTGACTTGATCGGAGATTGGACAATAGCTCGGAAACTTCGTCTCGTTCAGAATCCGCGAGGCCAAAAACTGCCACGATCGAAGCGTCAATTGCGACAGCATAGATTGAAAGGCCGGCCTTCATGTAGTCGTCCACCGCAGGATGTGTCAGGCTATTCGTAAATCGGGCACTCCCGCCGCGAACGGTGAAATTCAGCTCTCCGACGCTCATTGCAGTCTGTACTCCGGATCCAGGTACAACTTCGATGTCAGATAATGTGCATTTTTCTTGCTTGCTCTTGTCCAAGTTGGATTGCGCGAGGTACGCCAGGATAGCCGCCGAGATAGGGTGCGCGCTGGCGCCTACCAATTGTTTGACCACATGTCTTGAGGTGGGATGCACAAAGGTCTCGCGGACCACGCGAAGGTGTCCCTGAGATAGTGTGCCAGTCTTGTCAAAAGCGAAGATCTTTGCTTTTCCAGCCACTGTCAAGGCGTCGTTGTGGCGAAATAAAATGCCTGCTCTCGCGCCCGCAATGATGGCCGAAGCTGCTGGAAACGGAATCTGGTAGATGCAAAGGCTCAGCAAGTCGATTTTGCACTGGCACGCAGACTTCGAACTCACCGCCAGTGCCAGCGTGCACGGACAGGATGCAGCCATGATGGCAACCGCATAAGTGAAAGCGCTTGCCACAGAATCACCCCAGGTGTGATTTCGCACTTTGCGATTCACGAGCAGCCAGACGACAAAAGCCAAGATACTAGCTACTGCTGCCACAGGTAGAATCGCTTTTGCCAATCGATCGGCAGTATCTTGCATTTTACTGCGGGAGGCCTGCGCTAGCCGAACAGAGGATGCGACAATCGCCAAGCTGTTCTCATGCGTCATGCGTGACACTTGAACGTCGAGAGTGCCGTGTAGATTCAGAGTACCGGCAAGCACAGTACTGCCTATGCTCTTATCGCCCGGCACGCTCTCCCCGTTGATGTTGGCCTCGTTGACGGCGCTTTGGCCAGCCACCACCACTCCATCTGCGGGGCCAGCACTGATGTTCGTAGGGCGTACTTTCGAAGATCGCTGCGACCAGCCTGGGAAACAGTGCCTTCGGGCAGGAGCTTCGGATCATAAGCTTCAAGGCGACGGAAGATATCACGTGGGGAGGGGTGGCCCTCGACAGCGGTATTTCGAACATGAAGACGCCAGACATTGCCAGCATTGCCTGAAGAGATACCAGACGACCACCACCAGCGACCGTTGTGCGATGTCTGCCCAGCCACAAGAAACACGCCTATCTCATCCATCAGAGACTTGGGTGGAGGTCCTTTTCGAAAGACGACGGGCAACACCAGTGTGGTCTCGCTAGCTCTCGGGTCTTTTGAGCTGGATATTGAAGCCTGTGAATCGGCTTATGAATCTCGCGGCGGCCTCGGGAGGTGTGTTTTCTGTAGAAGTGTCAGATTCGAACAAGTGCCAATAGATATGAAAACAAGAAGGGAAGCGAGACACGCACCAAAAGTACCGCTAATCGTTGCAGTAGCGGAAAGGTAATCCAAGCTAACAAGCTGTACATCTGGCAGCCGTCCAATCGCCAATTCGATGTATTTCAGACAATCTGGACAGTCCATGCCGCCAAGGTGCAATTGTACACGCGTAGCTGGGCTTTCCTGCCCGCGCCGACCCTTTTCGGCATTGTCCTGTCGAGACAGAGTCGACCGCTGTCGTTTGGACAAAGGCGCGCTTCGTGACACATCTTTCCAGCAAGGAACAGTGCAACATGCGTCGGGGTCAAGCGCACAGCATCTTCGTTGGACCGCCGCACAGCACTTGCGCAATTGTCTGATACTATTGCCAAATTGTCTCGACAGGAAGTCGGATACTGCAGAATATGTATAAAGAAGAAGTGGTTCAAAAAGAAGTCGTAAGAGAGTCGTTCATGTGACGAAGCCTACCTGGATTTGGTGTGATTATGGGACTGGAATCCAAAATGTGCTCGACACAGCAGTCGCACAGAGCTAGGGTTTGCGTAAGTCAGCGCTCAATCTACAACGAATGTACCAATGGGAAAAAGCTCACTCTCTTCCTCTGTCTCCTCCCACTCGTTGAATTTCCCGATATGGAGACACGCGTCAGCAACGTCGTCGGCATTGATGTTGGCGGACTGATCCAACGGTGCGACCCGAGAAGGTGGCTGCGGTGGACAACAGGGCGCACGATAGGCAGTCTCGGATGTCTGGGTGATGGGGAGCTTATCGTTGACACCGCGCTGAGGCTGAGAAGCGGATGCGCAGCCTGAGCAGCACTTGCCGTCCCGTTCGAGGATCTGTGAAGCGGGAGGAACAGCTTCGCAATTGGATGCTTGTTCGGCAGCTGTGGTCAATATTGCATCGGTCTGGCCTGGAGTGGTTGAGCGAGTAGTCTCGTAGGACTTTGTCGTCGGAGGGCAAGCTGTGCAAGTAGCCGCCGCCAGAGTGATGGAACTCTTGGGCTGCTGTGAGGAGCAGCACGAAGGTGACCGAGGGCTGTCTGCTGCGGCTTTTGCCGTCCATTTGCTGGAATCGTCCAGCTGTGGTAGAGCAGAGCATGCTGCTCTTGCTGCGTCCGTCTCGAGGGAGTTGGCTCCCGGAGCGGCAGCAGCCGCTGGCCCATCGCAGAAATGGCGACAGTCGGTGCTGCACGTCCTGCAGGAGGGCGCTCGGTCTTGCTGTTACGCCCATTGCAGCAGCCCATCGCGCGGCATCGTTGCTGCAGTGCCAGTGTAGATGCGGGCGCCCGCGGTCTGTACGCGGTCTGTACAAGCGATACAGCGAATTGCAGAATGAGCGAGCGCGCTCCTAGCTGCCTACAGTCACGTATCGTACACACTCGTCGTTGAGTGCGTTTGGGATTGTGCTGTGCTGTGCTGTATTTCGGTAGGCAGAAGGGAAAGAGGCTGCTATCAATGATGTCCAGAGCGACCTACAACGAATGTAGCCCCATACTAGTACTCGGAAGAAGCGACTAGTGTAAACTCTTCGCCCCGAGTAGGCACAGCACAAGCTTATGTTATGGCTGAAGCGGTCACAAGCTGGGCAGCGTGGTTCGCCTTGCGATTAATATTCTCGTGGCGCGATGTCGCGGACTATACATATGCGCACCCCTCACTTGCAGACTGCTTGCATGCCACGCACTCGACAGCCCATGTAGCCTCCACGGAGCTTTCGTATCATGTCGCCAGACGATGATCAGCTTGGTGACAGTGTCCGCACTGGGAGGAAGCGTTCACGAGTTCAGATCCGGACAGCGTGCAGTGAGTTCGTGTCTCATCAGCAACCCTAGCAGTGCCAGCTGCGAGTCGAGGAAGAAGCACAGGCTGAAGCAGCACTCTGCAGCCAGATGCAGACAGCGTCGTGTCAAGTGCAGCGGAGTCGTGCCCTGCGCGAGGTGTCAGGAAGTCGGTGCAAGCGACAGCTGTGCCATACCGTCTCCCACGAAGCGGGCGACCTCGTCGAGGATCCACGAGCTCGAGCTGCAAGTCCAGCAGCTCAGAGCAGCGCTCGCAGCAGGGCGCAGAGAGCATCAAACTCCAACAGCCGCAAGCACAAGCTTCCAACCAGCGGCGTCCCAGCGCGCTCAACGCGCACTCTTCCTGGCCGTGAGCGATGCGCCACCAGCAAGTCGACAACTTGCCGGCGAGGCATGGTTGGATGATGACCTCTTCAACGTCGTCGAGGAATCACAGTCGCTACTTCCTCGAGATGGCGTGTCCTTGTTTACAAATGACCGCCCTCCTCCTGTGACGTACCTCGGCTCTGAACGCACAAGACAGGTACTTCAGCTGTATGCAGATCAGACGCAGCCGAGTGGGTAGAGATGGCGCTCTTCTCCCTACCAGATTACCCTGTTCTAAAAGATTGTCCCTCGTCCAGTACATCCGGTCCTCGATTGGCCTACCTTTCTCGAAGAGTACAACAAACAGGAAGCATCCTTGCCTTTTGCCAGTGACCGAGTCTGGCTATCCACTTTGCAAGTTGTCATCGCACATGCGCTGCAGTCAATGTCCGCAACGATTCAGATCGAGACGCCTCCTGTCACGTTCTTTACTGAATCACTCAACATCCTGGGCCTGTCCACGATAATGTCCACAACGACGCCGGCCTTGGTACAATGTCTGCTGCTCATGACTGCGTTCTCTCAAACCTTGAATGAACCAGATCTCAGTATCAGCCTCCTAGGCCTAGCTATACAGAAGAGCAAGGCTCTGGGATTCAATTCCGCGAGTCCCCATGTCAACCATGGACGCCTAGCACGGTTGTGTTGGTCCGGATGCATTTCCAGAGACTTGTGAGCGTTCTTCATCTGCTTCGAGAACCAGACATTGACTCAACGAGATTGGTCCAGCTACGTCACAGTAGCCTTGGGCAAAACCCCTTTCCTAGGCGAGGTCGATTGCCGTCCGGATCTACTTCCTCTCACAAGCGAGGAGCAAGCCGCTCTCCGATACCCCAATGCACTCCCTCATCCGCTTTCCTTTTTCAACGAGGGTATCAAGCTACATCACATAGTCTTTTGCGCTCTCCACCGGTTATATCACCGTGTAGGCAGCCCAGAGCTAGAAGTATCGCTCCTTCACGAGCTGGACCGCCGATTGCTCGCCTGGCACGATGAACTGCCATCTTTCCTGCTTCCGGAGAGAGAAGACGTATCCTTGCGAGAGGCCTCATACATCCAAATCCGCTTCTGGTATTCTCGCAACCTCGTGCATCGCTCGGCTTTGTGCCATCTTCTGTCACCCGGTGTGCTGTCGAGCACACGAGGTTTGACACTTGACATGCTGGGACACTCTGCAAAATTGGCTGTGGAGGCTGGCTTGGAACTCATCAAGCGCTTGTGCCCAGTCATGGCAGGCACTACGACAGCCTGGTGGATAAACCTCATCAGTCTGTATTCGGCTTGCCTGACTCTGATCTTGGCGATGAAGCTTGATTCCAAGAGAGCATTGACGTTGGAGATCTCCTCGAGTCGCAGTGATAGCGCAGTGCACGATGCTCTGAACGCTTTCAAACGATTTGCTCACTTGGCTGGGACCGACCTTCCTGCGGCAAGTCGGACATCAGAAGATTGCGCAACGGATGTCAGCCGCCTTTTGAACAAAGTCAGGCCGGTGGTCGTGACAAATGCACAGCTCACAAGTCCAGCAGCTATGGTGCCACAAGCTCAGGCAGAACCCTGGTATTTTGCAAATTATGACTGGGTAAGCTAAATAGCTTAGCCCTCCGAGGAAGGAACACTGCTGAATTTTGAGCAGTCCAATCTTTTCGCGAATCCGTCGCAGCCGGCGATTCAACCCGACAATCCATCTTTTGACATCTCGCAGCTGCTTTTGAATCCCGGCATGCCCGCTCCTTCCGATGAGAATGGCAATATCTACGACTGGCTCTCCGTGTGAAAGGGCCAAACTGCATAAGGGATGGAGCAGAGGCGTCAAGCATGCTCATGGAAGACGTGTAGCGTCAAAGTGTTCTTACACTTGCTGTCCTAGATATTGCTAGAGAAGTGATTGCGTGACTTGCCACTATCCGTGCGAGCCGTGTATCTTTGCAGCAGTGTGAAGAAAGCAGAAGCATGTGGTGTAGATGTTGCAGGCGCAAAGTTCTTCAAGTGGTCACGAGCGAGAGCGGCCGTCGGAGATGCTCGGTTTTCTGTGCTGCGCCACCACCTGCCCAACATCGAGCGTGACTGCTGCTCTCCCTTGCGACCTACCAAACGGCAGAAGCTGCACGGACTGCAGGCACTGCGACTCGAGCATAGCGGCAGAGACGGTCCGCCATTCTCGTGGTCCGCTCCCAAGCAGTAGTGCAGGCCTCACTCGAGGTCAGGCGGCCCTGCGGACTCTCAGATCCGATGAACTTGAAGCGGGTCTGGGTCGCTGCGAGAAGCTGAACATGGAGGCTCTGCCAACCACTGCATGAACTCTGCCTCGGTCATGAGAAGCCGTACACGAAGCGCGCCAGACGGACGTCCTCCTCCAACGGGTTGCAGCTGCGAGCAAGACAGGCCCACTGCCACTACTATAGCTACTAGCAGTGGCGACTTCTACGAGAACCTCTTTAGGCGGATCTGTACAGGAGACAAGCTATCGCAGGAAGAGCAAGCCGCGGCTCTCGTTATCGCTCAGCGCTTTGGGGAGTTGGGCAGTCCTCTTTCGTTGGAGGCAGATGCAGCGAGCTTCAGCGATGGTATCAAGGAAGAAAATAATGTCGCACCTGTCCTGGACATGTTGGCGGCCGTGCAGTATGCACCTCAGAGGCGTACAGAAGGCAGCACACACGAACCATCCGTAGCTGAAGCGGCATTATCAGGTCAGAATGGCGCCTCCTCATTCACCGAACAGCTGGCTCGGATCGTGACTAGGTCAGCACCGCAGCAGGATGCACTTTTGCAAAAGGAAAAGTACCTACTCAAGGTATGCGGTGCATTGATGATAAGCGGTGCACCCACGCATCGAATCGAAGAGTACATGCACATGACCGGCAAGTGCCTCGACATCAAGCTGCAGTCATTTTACATGCCAGGATGCATGATCATATCTTTCAATGATGGTGCCT
Source organism: Cystobasidiaceae sp. HBUAS51001 (assembly GCA_003351005.1). Lineage (NCBI taxonomy): Eukaryota > Fungi > Basidiomycota > Cystobasidiomycetes > Cystobasidiales > Cystobasidiaceae > Cystobasidiaceae sp. HBUAS51001. Next base: position 12,975 of record KZ857240.1, on the reverse strand, counting down.
TCTTCTCCAAAGACGTTCATATCATTAGACTCGAAGAAACTCTCAATCTCTGCAAGCTGGATGACGTGCGCAAAGTCTACAAGGCGGTGGTCCACGATGAACTTACACCAGACGAGGCCATCCGCCAACTCGATGACATAGTTGATCGCAGGAATCTGCACTCCCCGTGGACACTTGTGATACTCTACGGTCTGGCATCCGCGTCCATCGGGCCGTTTTCATATGGCGCTCGTCTTATCGATCTTCCCATCACCTTCTTGCTGGGCTCTCTCTTGGGCTTCATGCAGCTTATACTAGCCGAAAGATCAAGGCTGTATCGTCACGTCTTCGAGATCACAGCTGCAATCTTGACTTCCTTTATCGCACGGGGTTTTGGGTCAATCAACTTGGGTGATGACCGGAACTTTTGCTTCTCGGCTATGAGTCAAGCATGTCTGGTCATGATCCTCCCTGGCTTCACTATCACGAACAGTGCTCTCGAATTGCAAAGCAAGAACATGGTCTCTGGCGCCGTTAGGATGGTCTATGGCATAATCTTCGTTCTCTTCCTTGCTTTTGGCATCATGATTGGAGTCACACTCTATGGCGCTTTAGACGGTAATGCTACTTCGGCGATTCAGTGCAGGACGGAATGGCCCTTGTGGTGGCAGGCCATCTTTGTGCCTCTCTTTACAGTCTTCTACGTCCTCATCAACCAAGGACGGTGGAAACATATGCCCGCGATGGTTGCATTCTCGACGGTTGGTTGGCTAGTCAATCACTATTCCGCTCAGCGCTTCAAGCAAAATCGTCAAATAGCACAGGCGCTAGGCGCCCTCGCTTCTGGCGTTCTTGCGAACATCTATTCCAGACTCACAAGCTCTCTGGCGTACTCGCTCGTCTATCCAGCGATCTTCGTCCAGGTCCCAGGTAGCTTGGCGGCTTCAGGAAGCTTACTCAGCGGAATCAGTATCGCGGATGATATCACTGGGAGCAGAAACGCGAATGGCTCCCCGGAGTCAAATGCCTCGCTTCTGCAAGCTGGTTATGCTATGGTCGAGATCGCAATCGGCATCACTGTCGGACTGTCTGCCAGCGCCCTGATAGTATACCCGTTCGGGCGGAAAAAGGCCAAGAGCGGAGTCTTTAGCTTTTAGCAAGGAGAACAGATCGGAATATGCCAAACGACGAGGAGTTCAAGGGTATTTCGAAACGCGCAAGACCAGTGGTAGATGGTTCAGACGAAGACGAGGATCGCGAAGTTTCCATCAGTAACGCATCAACTTCTGTCTTCCCGACTGTATCAATCAGAAATGGTAGAACCAAGAAAGCCACGGCGAAATCAGCAAACAAGAAATCGGCGGTCCGTGAATACTCGCCTCCTGCATCGTCTGCCTTGTTGCCCTCTCTTGCGGCGGGCTATACGCTTGATGATTAGGATGGGTCAGTCTGCTCTGACGAAGATCATGTTGCGGATACGAAGTCGCAGCGGAAGAACAGGCGAGGCCAGCAGGCACGAAGAGCGTGAGTGGGTGTGGGGTGGATGTAGAGTGCCGCCTTGAGCTGACCATGCGCCCTACGTACGCAGAATCTGGGAACGCAAATATGGCAAGAACGCAAAGTACGTTGTGAAAGCGAATGAGCGAGACAAGGCCACAGCACGGGCAGAAAAGGGGTTTGAAGCACAAAGAAGAGCGGACGATACATCTATGGCACAGAGAGCAATCTAGCCAAACCTGTAGAAGACCAGACTGCACGCGCGTGGGCAGCACCAGGCCAAGAAAAGCAAGTAGATGTTGCGCAAATCGTGGCAGAAGCGCAGACGAGCAATGCGCTTCATCCGAGCGAGGAAGCCGGCAAGAAAGTCAAAGAGGCGCAAAAGAACATGGCGATGGCTAAGCCTGCTGGCAAGAAGATAGTCTCTGATTGACACATGTGTCTTTATGTACAGCAAGCAACAATACACAGCCTCTCCGGCGCATCAGAATATTCGGCAACACTGCAACACCTTTATGCCGTCTTGCATCCTTGCAGCGTTTTTGCTCACTTTACTACGGATGCAGCTCGTCCCTGCGTGTCATAAGAGCAAACTCTACTCCCTTCTTAAACCCCCTGATCGTCGTCTCGTATTTTAAACAGTGTATCTGAAGAATGGGTTCTCCTTGTCGGTCAGATCTTGCGAAGTGGTGAATTGTGCAATGCTTGGAGAAGCCTGCGCTGTCTCTCTTCGACGATTTTCGCGGGCCAGGGTGAACCAGAGCAGACCAAGGGTGATGATCGCGGCGACAAAGCAGGCCAGGATGACGATGAGAGCGGTCGTGTAAACCGGTGCCTCTTTTGCCAAGAATACCTGAGGTCCGACTGGCGGGAAAAGAGCAGATCTAAGTAACAATTACGAAGCATCTCGGGGAAGACACCTACTGAGATTGCCAGCGCAGTATGCAACCAGGACAATACCAAGTACTGTCGACTTCTTCGTTGAGCCAGCGACATTGGAGGCAATCAGACTCATGACGAGCGCAACGCCGCAAGGGAAGACAAAGATGCTAAAAAGGAAGGGAGGGATGCCACGTTAGATTGGAATTGAGGGGTGTCTCCTGCCAAATGGGCACTTACAGGTAGGTTCCGAACAGCCTTCCTAGGACATTGTGACGAGGCAAAAGCCAGAGAACGAGAAGACCGACCGTAGCAACAATATAGGCGAGGATCACGGCAAAGATGCGCTTCCGTAGTTTATCGCCCAGGTAGAGGGAAAGGAAGATGCTGAGAGCGGCGATGGTGTTGGCCGGAGCTTGGAGCAGGAGAGCATTGGAAGTGGTATAGCCGAGACCCTTGATGATGATAGAAGCAAAGTTGGTGATAGCTCCATTGGGAATGGTGACGAGAACCGTGAAGAGTGCAAGTAGCCATGTCTGAATATCTTTGACAGCCTCCCAAGCATGTGCAGACTTGAATCCTTTTGTGTGAGTCTGCTGATTGGAACGGAGCCTTGATTCGGCAGTCTCTTTCTCGGAAGTAGACAGGAAGCGAGCATCTTGAAGGGAGTCGGGCATGAAGAGCAAGATGACAACCCCGAATGCTACGGTGAAGCCTCCCAGAAGGAGGAAGATGACCTGCCAGCCGGGGATCTTTAAGTTGCCGGCTTGATCTGATTGAGATAGACCATAGGCGATGAATGCACCCAGGACACCGCCGAGGCCATTGAAGGAGAACCAGATGCCGGTCCGTGTGCCTTGCTCCTTCTTTTGGTAGAATTGTGCGGTGAACATTGTGAAAGCTGGTGTGATGGACGATTCAAATGCGCCGAGCAAGCTGTTGGAGAGTGGGTCAGCGAAAAATTTGCAGAAAGTAAGGACAAGGGTATTCAACGTACAACCGAACGACCATTAGAGTCGTGAAACTCTTGCAAGCGGCCATGCACATGAGCATTCCTCCCCAAAGAACGACGTTGAGAGCGGTCATTTTGGCCAGAGGGAATCTTTGAAGGAGTAGAGTTGCTGGGTATTCCCAGAAAAGGTATCCAAAGTCTGCCAGGGCAGAGGAAAGAGGGTTAGCTGGCTTCTTAGAAGAGAGCAAAAGGAACGTATAAAACTCACAGAACATGCTAGAAATCCAAGAGTACTGGCTCGAGGTGAGGTGTGTGTCCTCCCTCAAGCCCATGATGGATGCATAACTGAGGCATGTCTTGTCCATCTGTTGGTTGGATGTGTTAGCTGTCATGCTGAGAATTAGATATAATCAGGTGGCGTTGTCGGGACTTGCAAATTGGATCGCATAGACAGCACACATGACTGGCATCAAGTGCCAGTCAATCTTGCGCAGTACGCGAGCCTGGTCCTCTGCAGATGCAGCTGCATTTGAGGTTTCGACGAACACATCTTCTCCCTTGGTGTCTTCGTAGACTCTCTCTTCAATTTGAGCCTCGGGGGGTCGGTGTGTCATGTTCGAGCGACTAGTCGGATGGGAGCCGGGTGGTAAGAGTGGGAAGGGGATACGTCGACGTGTCAAGTGATAAGAAGAGAAGAGAGGAGAGAAGAGAGAAGCGGCTTCTTTATCCTCCTTCTACCATTTCCTTGTTCCCTTCCCCACGGGGGCTCAAACTCCGGATAGGGCACAGGCCGCCCACCCCGCGTTGGCCAGGCTCCGGATGGGATCCGAGCCTCCTTCCAGAGTCTTCCTGAACCAAAAAGCCGCGTTGTTCGGCCAAAGTCATATTAGCTCGCCGTTATGATGTCGGCGCAGCAGATCCAGCCGGCCCTTGCTCTTGCCTTTGATCTTCCGCTTTACAGGAACTTTGACCATTCTCAACTTGAACTTCAAGTTGCCGCCAAAAAGACACCTTGTAGAACCGCTATTCGCCAAGGAACCAAAGAGACCGTGAAAAAATGTGCAACGGACACGAGCATCAAGACTGGTGCACAGCCGAAAGCGATGCATCGACGAGCTTCCCAAAGGGCAAGGCCTACCGACACGACGCCATTGCCACCGCTGCACAGGCCATCGACAAGGCGTCTCATGATCTTCGCGACCTGAGTACCAAGATACACCAAAAGTAAGCTTGAATTAACAAAGAAACATGTCAGAACATTTCATCTGAACACTCTGTTCAAGACCCGAACTTGGCTTCGAAGAACACTTTGCACATGACACTCTCACATCCTACATGCAGTCGTCCGGATTCGAGGTCACACAACACGCGTATGGATTACAGACAGCCTGGAAGGCTACATTCCAACACAAGAGCGGCGGTCCTACTATCGGAGTCAATAGCGAAATGGACGCACTCCCAGAGCTCGGTCATGCGTAGGTCTATTGCGGGTTAGGACGACCTTTTCTTTCCTCCTGCTGAAACCCTGCGACAGATGTGGACACAATCTTATCGCGAGTGGGTGGTTCAGGTCGATTTCTTCTGCTCTGCTCTGCGTTCTTAAGTGAAGCTGTTCTACAGTTGCTGGTGTCGGTACTGCATTGGCTTTGAAAGAGGCGATGCTAAAGGTAGATGCTCATTTCCTATCACGACTCTCTAAACATGCACGACGTCATTGACATCGTACTTTGTAGCACGATCTGAGCGGCAGGATCGTCCTGCTTGGTACACCTGCGGAAGAAGGAGGCGGAGGCAAGATTCTGCTAGCCGAGGCAGGCGCCTACGACGATATGGACCTGTGTTTGATGGCACACCCGACTCCTGCTAGCGCTTTCACCCCAATGTTTGCAAGAGCACAGGCAAAGTTCGAATACACTGGTCATCCGTGAGTTTATTCTCAATGTAACTAATCTATGAGGCAATGCTTATCGATTCATGACTACTATCACAGTGCGCACGCCGCCTTGTCACCCGAGCAGGGCCTAAACGCGCTAGACGCCTGCGTTGCCGCCTATAACACCGTGAGCAGACCGAGATCAGCAGTCGATGGATAGATAACCAGTCTAAATCTTTTTTTTTTCGTACAGATCTCCATGTTTCGACAACAATGTTCCTCCGATGTCAGAATACATCTCAACATTCTGACCGGCAAGCACACAATCAACGTCATTCCAGCTTCTGCTACTCTGCAAGTGAGCTGTCGATCGCTGGATATGGACGAGTTCGAGCGTGTTTTGCACCGCGTAAGCGAGTGTGCTCAGGCTGGTGCGCAAGCAAGCGGATGCGAGATCAAGGAAACCTGGGATAAGCCATATCAGAGTGAGTATGGGTGAAGATTGACTAGCTTCTGTCTTTTTGACATGTTTGCTAAAGCTACAAATTTCAGCTCTGATCCACAACATGCCTCTTGCAAACGAGTATGCACTGTACATGCAGGAGCACCAAGGCGAGCGCATAGCGTGGAGCGAAAAGCCAACAGCGTCGACCGACTTTGGCAACATCAGCCATATGCTTCCATGCATCCACCCAGTCTACAAGGTGAGTTATCTACCGCTCTGCGTGTCTTATCTCACCAAAGACCTCGAAAAGCACACCTACCCGACTGAGATATGATATCATAATCGTGCCGCCTAGATTCCAACCGACTCGAAATCGCAAAATCATACCATTGGCTTCACGACGAGTTCTGGAACAAAAGAAGCTCATACAGCCACTATCCAAGCAGTAAAAGGACTCGCTGCCGTCGGATGCCGAATCCTAACCGACCAAGCGTTCTTGAAGCAGGTCCAAGACTCGTTTGAAAAAGGCCCGGGTCAGCATAATGGTGTCAACGGCAACAGCGCGGGTGCAGCCTATAGTGGGAAGCACTAGAGACTCACAGCCGGATTATTTGAGGTGCTTCACCTTAACATGTTGGCACAATGTGAACAGACGCAGAGCGTACACTGCGATGGCTAATAGACAGGAGGTATATAAGCAGAGTGACGCAGCGACATTGGACTGGGGCGCTCACTGGGTGGCAGAATGGACATAAATTCCAGCCATTCGGTTAAACCTTGTGACTGGAGATCGCATTGCCCTCCGTGGAAGTAATAGTCATTGTAGTGGCGTGCGCTTTGCACTTCTTGTCTCGCCCTTTTGTGCAGCTCGTCTCTCTCTCTCTGCTCGACTCGAGCAATCCTTGCCAGCTTCGAAGAGAAGCACGGCAGCTGGCGTGACTTGCTCATGAAGCATGAAGCATGCCTCGAACGAGATCATTCGCAGACAATCTCGGGCTGCTCGTCAACTTGAAGAAGACTTGAGAAGCGCCTTTGTCTTTCGAGGGGCGAAACGGACGCGCAGACCTCGCGATTTCAGGAAGGACCTCGTCGAATGTGAAACCCCAATTTGAAGTGTCCCCTACCACCCTGCGTGATGGATGAGGCTTTGCCGTGCTTGCGTGCTGTGCTGTCAGCGTGCGAGCGCTGCATGACGTCGCCGTGCTATAGCCAGGACATCGATGAGACGCAAGGCAAAGGCGAGGACGAGCAACGAGCAACAGGCGAGCGAAACGATGAACGAAGAGACAGAGCGAGACGGCGAGCCAGGCAGTTGGAAGTCCACCGCACGCATGCTTCCTCGCTCGCTGGTCCTGCTCCCCAGCCCATTCTCCGCGATATCCGACGCCCCTTCTGCCCTTCTCGCCCGTGAATGAACACTCGACGCCTCTTTGCTTGGAGCACAGCACACCGTGCATCACATGGTGGATCTATACTATACTAGCTGCTGAATGTGCTGTGCTTGTTTTACACTCCTGTCAAGACACAGACACGAGCATGACGAGCACATCTCCGTCTACTTCCTCCTCCTCCGCAAGACAGCAGCAGTGACACCTTCCCCAATACCCAAGCACACAATTGCAATTGCCCGGCGGCACAATTTCATCCAGCAATCTGCAATCTGCGACCGCCTCGCTTCCTCCGAGTGAGGCGAGTCTCCTCCCTTGACGACGGTGAGCCTTGTCGACGGCGCGCAAGGGCGATGCGATGGGACCCAGAAGAGAAGAGAAACGAAGCAAGTGCAACAAGGCAAGCTGACTGACCTGTCGATGCTCTCCTCTCCCTCACGACGACTCTCAGACGTGCTCGTGCTCATCACTCTACTCCTCCTGTCGACAACGACAACAACGACGACTGCTGGACATCGTCGTCGCACTCTGCGCAAGGGTCGCGCTTTTGGACGGCGAGGCGAGGGCAAAGACTGGCTGGCAACGGGCGAGGACGACGGTGAGCAGGGCAGACACAGGCATGGCATACGCACACATGGCAACAGCAGCAATGACAACCATGACTGACACGCATGCTCTCTCTCTTCGCAGCCATGGACGCGCTCATGGGGGACACTCCACAGGACAGCCAAGGCGGCCTCTGCTCGAGCTCTTCTGCGCCTCTTTTCGCCCCGACCGCCTCGCCAGTCTTCAACGATGACGGAGATGACCAAGACCAAGACAGCCATGCAGGACATGAAGCACATGCACATTCTCACATCTCTGGAACAACCTCGCATCGCACATCGCCTGTCGAGTTTGATGCGCACATCGACACGCTCGATAATGGCGAGGCACGTGCTTTTTCAGCCGCGGCGATGGACGACGACGACGAGCAGCTTAACCTAGGCAAACACTCGTCAAGCAGCGCTGCTTCCCTCGCATCAGTCCAATCCAAACGTCCCTCTCTAGGCAGACGCACGCATTCTTCCACAAGTCACGCTTCCTCTTTTTCATACGCACATTTCATGCCGGGCCATCCAAACTCCACATCCATCTCCAACGTCCCCTCAATCCGACGAGCGTCAATGTCAAGCACGGCCTCGTCAGTCGCTAGTTCCCGCAGAGCTTCGAAAAACAGTCAAGCTGGTGGAATGGGAAATCATCGCTCGCATCCTTATTCCTTGCGAGACCATGCGTCGTCTTCGACTTCGCTGGGTGCGAGATTCCCAACTCAAGATGAGACCTACCCTCGTACACGAACGGGACATCCCAGCACAAACTCGCTTGGAAGCATACACAACATCAACGACGGCAATATGGACGACGACCCGCATTGTGGTTTGGGCATCGCCGCCGATCCCTGGTCTGGCAATACATCGGGCACAAACCTATACACGCATTCACGAAGCTCGTCCATTTCTTCCCTCTCGTCGGATTATTCACACGCGAGCTCAAGCGCGGCAGATAGTTCAGAATGGTCAGCTTCAGAAATGGAAGACACCCATGCCCATCACTCACAAGCCCATTCCAACAACAACCTTGGCTTTGCGACTCCTTCTTTTGGAATTGCAAGTGGATTTGCGCAGAACAACACGCAGCAGATGGGGATCTGTGGAATTGCCCAACAGCCCTTTTTACCTTCCTCCATTGGGAGTGCAAGCAATGTCCAAAGCCTGCATCTGGACTATACAACTACTCCTCCCACCTACGCTTTCCCCTCGTTTCATGCTCCACAACAGCAAGTCACACAAGCAAGCAACGGTACAGGACTAGGAATGCAATTTTTCGCAGACCCATATTCCTCGTCAGCTAGTAGCAGCAGTCGCTCGGGAAGTGTCTCTCTGAGCGCACGAGATGTGCTTCAGCTCAATGACAGTGCGAATACAAGTGCAACCGCAAATTCAGGCACGACATCATTGGCATTTATCGATGGTGCAGCCGCCGCGGCCGCCGCTTCGGCCGCTGGGATGCACCGCGCCTCTGTGAATAATGCGCAGTATGGAAACCAGCATGACGGATTCGGTGCTTTCTCATATCAGAGCACGACAACTGCCGGCGCTGCTCTTTTGACGCATGCAGGCTTAGTCTCGAGATCCAGTTCAGCCACACCTTCGCCCGTCGATGCAGCTGCATGTCACACCGCGTCTTTTACATTTCCCATTTCTTCCAATATATCTTCTTCTTCGAGTAATTGTGCTGTGAACAGCCTCGGACGTGGTGTTGGACTAGGACTCGGAATGGGAATAGACATGGGCATGGGTATGGGTGTCACTGCACCTGGCGCTCCGGTGCATCCGCCTCAGGTTCATCCAAACATACTGGCGCTTGCGGACAATGTGAGAATTGCGAGTACAGACTCGAATACGACGAGCGAAAAGGCAAAGATCAGTTTCGTGCATGGCTGGTAGGTCACTCTTTGATCTATCTGTGCACGTATAGCCAAAGGTTTGCACGAGTTGATTCTATCCTTCTTTTGCACTTTTCGAATCTTCTGCTGCTATTGTTTCACACTCGCCAGGCTCAACCACTCCTTCATCCTTCACCCCGAAGGCAACGTCTCCCGCCACGCTCTCTACAATGCTTACATGCACGTATGTCACCAATACCACCTACCTCCCATAAATGCCGCCTCGTACGACAAAGCCGTTCGTTCGTGTTGGATAGGCATCAAGACTCGCCGCTTGGGAGTTCGGGGAGCATCAAGGTATCACTATTGTGGTATCAGGCCAGCGACAGAAGCTATGCGCTCCCTTGTGGACTATTATAATTCTTTCGACGCACAGGGAAGACCTATTATTTTCCCCCTGGTTCTCTCGACCACTACCGCTCTCGGAGGCGCAGGAGGTCAGGCGACACTGGGAGGTTTTGCAATCCCGGCGCATTTCGGAACATCGACACTTCCACCTTCAGCTTCAGCATCAGCGACAGCAGTGTCAGGTGAAGCGGGCAAAGATGAAGGTGGTGGTGGCGTTGGGCCTGCACCGGAGAGTCTCGTTGGACAGATGGGAAACCTTGCTGGATTGGGCAGTTATGCTCCTCCTACTCGCGCAGCATTACAGTCGAGCCGCGAATGCAACGGCCTGGGCAGCATCACACTCGTTGCTCCCAGTGCGAGCGGCGTAAAGTCCGCTCTCGGCGTCAAACAAGCAGCACAAGGATCTTCAAACGCCATGTCGCTTATTGATGCGATGTGTCAAAGACCATCGACGGCTTATTCGGATGCATCATCTGGATCCGCCTCGAGGAATATTGTCTACGAAGACGTATCTGCCAGCGCAAGCAGCAATGAGGACTCGTCAAATGCGAACAATGATGCATATCGTTTGAGAAGACAGACTTCGGTATCCTCGTCGTTGAATGAACACCACCAAGATCTATATGAAGCTGGCATTTTGGCAGATCTTAAGACGCCAACTGCGTTTCACTTTATGCAGACTTCTGCAACACCCGCTCAGCATGGTCAATCTTCTTCAACGACGATCTCGTACCCCACCTCCACTGCGACAAGTGTGATTGCAGACCGAGGATTCTCGCTAGGCGTACCATCACCGCTTGCTTTTGGCGCTTTTGGGAACTCTGCACTTGCAGGACAGGGATTGCAGATCCCACAGCGTCGAAGCTCGGCATCGCCCATCACAAGCAGCCCTGGTGCACCTCCTTATGCGCAATTGCATGACAGTCAGTCGGACTCGGCCGCTTCTAAATTGCGGGACCGACGAGCGACTTTGCCGAATCTATCTATAAATGTGCCACCCCTGCGTCGTACTCTGAGCAGCGGCGCTGCAGTTGAGCGTGAAAAGAGTGGACCGGAAGGGGCGGAAGAACTCGATGATGGTCTTGCTATTTCCGAAGAAGCCGAAGCCGAAGCTGAAGATGGGATGCACGCCGAGCAGGGCGGAGATGGTGATCAATATCATTACGAGCACGATGAGGAAGATGGGCTTGGATATGGCGGCAAGCGAACAGCCAAGCGGATTCCAATGCACGGGCAAGCGGTAAATGACATGCTAGGCGATGATTTGCCATTGCCGTCCTTCCATGAACTCCTACAAGACTATGAGAAGCGATACTCTGCTCAAGGTTCATCTTCGCCCAGTGTCGCAATGCTCATGAATGCGTCAAGCCATGCAGATGGTGCATTGAAAGACAGCCCAGAGACTGTCGCGCCCAGCACAGTCTTGCTTGTTCAAGACGGTGGAAAGCCAAACGAGGGCAGAAGTCCAGGCGGTGTCGTTGGCTGGAATGCATTGGATAAAGCAAACGCAGAAGCTATTTGGGAAACATACAAGACTAGTCATTGTAGAAGCTTGCTTCGACTGGTCAGGCAGGGCAGGCTTGAAGAGGTAAGTCTGACTCGCAGCAGCTTGTCGATTCGCCTGATCATCGAACGAGCAAGACCGCTGACCTTCGTGCCTTTCTGCTACAGTTCGAAGGGGCTGTTCTGCTCTTCTGGGCACAGCTCGATTCTGCGCAACAAGCTCTAGTGCAGCATCCGCTGCTTGCAGACGCAATGTACCGCGCAGATGCGCTGCTTTCCGCGGTCCTGCTCACTCAAACATGCGACAAAGTACTTGGCATCGGCTCATTCGAGCACAATGCCGCAGATTCGCCTCTCGACAGGAGCAATGTAATTACGCCGATCAATCTGGTGCATCTGCAGAGCATTGGCGAATGCATCGAGACTTGGACTACGACTGCTTTGAAGCCTTTTGAGACTCCATTTGCAGATTGCAGAATTGAACTCGCTAGTCGGACAGGACACCTGCTGTTACGTCTCGTTGGAGTCGCACAGCTCGTGAGTCTCGTCTCACTTTGTCTGCAAGCGGTCGAGCTGACTGCTATATGCATGTACAGGCACAAGCACTTTCGGGCATTCTCCACCAGTCAAGCGCCGTGGACAGCATTCTCCACGCCTGGCGAACGCTGGACACGGAAATGATCGTCAATCAATGCGCCCTAGTCACAGGCTGCAGCCAGTCCATCCTTGAAAGCTACCTGCATAACTTTTATAGCGCTCTAGAGCAAACCAAAGAAGCGCTTATCGTGGCGCCGGACACTACGAGCGGCGTCAATGCCTTCGTTGCATTTGCAGACGAGTGTCTGAATCGATATGCGACAGCGCAGCGGGGCGGAGAGGGAAATAGCGATACGAGCCACGAGGAAGATGTGGATACCGATGAGGCGACTTTGCTGTCTGACAGTACTGCGAATGAACGGTCGTTCCTTCTGAAGTGGAATTACCTCAGTGGACAGGTCATTCGAGACCTCACTGTCAAGAGCAGTCCCGCTTTTGGTGCCTATCAGATTTTATCGCTGTTCATAGAGTAAGTACTTGATGTGGCTATTTGGCCAGGACGTAGACGGGAAGCTCACCACTGCATTCTGCTCAAAGGGAATATCTCGCATTTAAGATCCTCAAGAACGTAACACTCCTAAGTGATGCAGTCACTGCTTCTGTCGAAGCCGATGCATCCACATTACCACATCACCTCGCTCGGAACGCAGCGTCCCATCCCTCTCCCGACGTCAGCGACGATGCGACGATGGAACGTGTGCTTCAGCATCAAAGTCACGCAGCAAAGGCCTTCCTTGTGTCTCCTCATCCGGCTGTCCACTCTGCTTCAGCCATGCAATTGGCTCAATCAGGTGAACAGTATGCTTCAGGAGCTCGCTCAAGCAGCAGCAAGCACGATCCGCGCGCTACGCCTACTTCGGGTTCTTTTACGCGTGCAGCGTTGGCAGCGCGGTCTGTAGCCGACTCTGCCTTTTTGAGCACCAGCATTCGCTATCCTCTATCAGCGCAGGGCACCTCATACTCACGCACCAACAGCGGCAGCGAGCGAGACCATCAAGGCCTGCCAGTAAGTGGAGGCAGCGGGAG